>APFE031026857.1:24787-41630 GCA_000404065.3 Pinus taeda
ATGGGGGGATGTTGGGCCTCGAATATGCCCATTTTTCCATCATAAAAAACTGCCATTTATAACCTAAATTCTGACGCCAGCATACTCATTTCACGTCATAATTCCATAATTTATTGCCAAATCACATCCTATGCCTTGTGGTTGATTATCATTAGTTTTATTAGATTTCCTATGATTAAAGATTATTATTCCATGATTTACTAATGATGGGTTCGCTAAGATCATTTTCACAGGGTTTCATCGCCGAATTTCTTCACAAGCCAGTAAAGTACAAAAATAACCAATTTGGGGCTTTGACACTTTCGGCATGCTTCTGGAGAAAATGGAGAGAGGTTATTGTCAAAAATAATGTTTAAATACCTTTCCATGACCTGGATTGTACTTAGATCACTCATGTGGGTCTCTAGAAGGAAATTCACAAATTTGTCCAATCTGTAATAATTTTCAAACTGACAACTTTTGGCTCGATTTACGTGCAAGTGAAGGAAAATGAATAAAATATCGAACATGGGTTTTTGTCCCAGTATAGCCAGTTTACTAACCC
Source organism: Pinus taeda (assembly GCA_000404065.3). Taxonomy (NCBI): domain Eukaryota; kingdom Viridiplantae; phylum Streptophyta; class Pinopsida; order Pinales; family Pinaceae; genus Pinus; species Pinus taeda. Next base: position 25,332 of record APFE031026857.1, read on the forward strand.
TAAAATAATTTTCTAAAATTCCTTACGGTTTGGAAGACATTTGGAGTTCTCTAAGGCCAATGTATGTAAAATATCCAGATTTGTACTTAATAGTCAAATTCGGATCTGCCTATTTTTATGCCACAGTTACGGTTTGATAAGTTCTTGTCCTCCATCCATGCATTGATCAACATCAAAATCAACCATTTCGAAGGCCATCTATAAAATTCAAACACAACATGAATTATTTTGTTGTCCCATTTCATTTAGAAAGTAATTAATCTACAACATGTATAAAAAGCAGAGCAACAAGCATAAGAAGGGAGGGCAGTGAACATGAGATATATTGTTATTTTGTATATTTCAGACTTATTATTTCTAATCAAAGACTTTTACAATGGCTATGCACTAAGTTCAAATTAATTTGGTCGATGGTTCATTGTGGATTAATGAGTTAGATGTGATTGAAGTTTCTCATTCTCTGTAAGTTAACAAGCTCCCCAGGTGTGGTCGGGCCCACCCATTTGGGATCAGCTCTGTACTATTGCATAGGAACCTAGCTGTGTGACATACATAATCACTTCTCATTTCATAACTTGTTTATATATTGTGTGGAGATTTCAATTGATTTCAAATGATTTTATTGTGTTGATGATATATGTGTTTCAGATCCCTTTGCTTCCGCAATCCAAATATATGGCTCTCTCGTGATTAGCACTCTTACTTCCAAGGCAAGGACATACTCTGTTCTCTGAAACTATAAATCATATTACTTCTACTATGTTATCATAGATGCATATAAAACTTGTTTGAATCACATTGTCCATTGAATGCTTATGACAAGCTAATCTATTTATTGAGAGCGCATAACAACCCTCTAATGCCGAAGTCAGATAACATACTGAGTAATCAAAGCTAATAGGTTCTGAGTTTAATTATACATTAGATTGTATTCACTCAATTTCAAAATCGCATCTTCTAGTTTCTTTCAGTGATCGAATTGAGTGATTTCCTCCTGAATTGTTTCCATAGATGTGTGTTGGTTAATTAGAATAGTATGACTTGTCGTGAGTTTGATCTAGTCTAAAATCAATTGGTTTTTTTCTGCTAAGTTTTTACATAAGTATGTATACCATAAAATCCTTGCTTTCCAGAGAAATTGATTCAAATAGCTTATCATAGTTTGAGTTAGTTTCATTTATCAAATGGATTCTTAGTTTGTTAAGTAGAATTCGTGGATTGGTTTTAGAGTGCAAAAGAGTGATCTAGTTTTAGTGTTCAAAGTGATTCCCTTTGTTTCATTTAGAATGCTTGATTCCCCTTGTTTTGTTTGGAATGCTTGATTATATTTCCATAGCTTAGAATCTGGACTATGAGTCAAAATGTAGCTTGAATTAATCCCCATCAAATGCATGCTTGATTGAATTTTGAAAATAGAGTGTTGGTTTACCAAGGTTTCAAATAGGTTTACTTAAATTTAATTTGAAGATTTATGCAACTGTAGTGTAGTTCTTGAGTACATTTTTTCATATTTGCTTCGTTTGTTTTCCATTTTTTAATAGGGTTACTGCTTGAAGTTGTTCTTAGGGTTATGATCGATTAGGAACATTTATGAAGCTTCGTTGAGGGTAAAAAGTCAAGTTTGTTTGGTTAAGTGTGAAACCGAGTATCTAAATTAATGCTCCACATCAAGATTTTTGGTTTGTTGTCAAGCTAGTAGGGTTAATGAGTCATTGAGTATAGTTTGATTGCGTAGCTAGAGTTGGATTAGCATTACAAGTAGGGTAAATATTTAGTTCTTTTTGTGAGAATTATAAGAATTCGAGCGTGGGTTATGATTGATTGAGTTTTGTGTGCAATCAGTTTGACTAGGTATTCGTTCTCATAACCTAGAATTTGTGGTAATGATTCAAGTCACCTTTTAAGTCTAGACTTCAGTTCAAGTTTATAGAGGTTTTGAAGCATTTAAATTAAATTTGATTATTGATTCTGCTTGTGCTAGCAAGATGGTTTTATTTTTTTTGAGTTTGCGAGTATTTGTGTGTTTTATTGCCCAGCTAATAATCATAAAGGAAACATCAAAACTCTGACCTAGCACTGAATGTAGAAAGCACAATACAACTCATGTTTATGAGTCCGGGTTGACATATAAATATTGGAGGATTAATTCACCAATTAAATATCTCAACAAAAAATTAATAAAATAATTGAGCAGTTCAACAACAACAAGGTGGTTTTTTCCTAGGGAATGATTTTCCACCAAACATATTGTGTCCATTGTGTGATTGCTTTTTATGGTTGCATGTTTTTTTGTGGTGTTCTTAAATATCTAATTATATATTTTAGTTTATGCATGTTTAAAGATTAAATAATTGGAGAAATTGTTTAAAATCTCCACACTACTGATTCACCCCCTCCCTCTCTTAGTAGTGATCTAGTTTCCCACAAAAAAAGTGCAAGACTTTTAGTGTTTTTCCAGCCTCCTCTTGGAGATGTTCGAAATGAGGTATTATAATAGACAAATGGAGATCGTATGCCAAATTTACAACCCCGGGAAGCTGAAGTTCCAACTAACCCCAACGAATCCCACATGTTTTTGGTGTTTCATATCCTAGGGTTAGATTTTTGAATGTTTAGGGTTTCCCCTTGTTTCTGAATAATAAATATGCCTCTGAGCCTCATTGTAACACAATTCAGAAGGGATGTAGCCACCACATCTCTTCTCAGAGATAAGCTACCATCTCCTGAGCTAGTTTATTTCCATTCTGCATTTAAACAATTTTCAATATCTTGTTATCAATGAATTTTAGTTCAATTGTTGTTGTAGCTTTTTTTTTATGTTTAAATATGTATTTCATTTCTTTCTTGCATAAATTTGGGTCACTTTCAGTTGGAATTTGAGTGCACTAACAACGATGTTGAATATGAAGCGCTCATTGTGGGTTAAAAGAAATCCATCGACCTCAAAGTTGAAGTACTCAAAGTAATAGGTGACTCATAAATTGTCGCATGATAGGTACAAAATACAATACATTGTGTGTCACCAAAACTCAAAAATTATCAACAAGAGGTATGGCATTTGATTTTTCATTTCCAAGCTTTCAATATAAATTATGTTCCTCAAATTCATAATGTTGTTGTTGATTCATTAGTGAATTCTACTGCTAGGTTGTCACCTTTAAAGGATGGCTTTTCAATTGAAATTATTTACAGGCCATTTGTACCTGACAATATAACTAACTTTCACACTTTCAATGACAACCAACAGATATTGGACTTTATGGTGAAGGATGATCTGTTTAAGGATGCAACCGTTAATGAAGACGAGCATGAGAAAGGATTCCAGGGTTTAGCTCAAGCAAGTAAAGGAAACCCCATGCCGAAGGGTGTGGTTTCATTGGAAAAGTCATATAACCTACAAAATCGGTTTAATGGACCAATTAACGCAAAGACTCATAGCTCCACTCTTTAGCATGAATAATTGAATCTAGGTACAGAAGAATATCTAAAGTATGTAAATCTCGATACTTGTTGCACATATCAAGAGAGGAAATATTTCATACACCTCTCTAAACAACATTGATATGTATTCACATGGATGTACAATGACCTAGAAAATTACAACACACGAATAATCTAGCATGTGATTCCCATCAAAGAAGGGCTTAAGTTGTTTGATCAGAAACTGAGGAAAGTACACCCTATGCTTGAACCCATCATTCAAAAGGAACTCATAAAATTGTTGGATGCCTGGCTCATATTTAAAGTTTGTCATTTCACATAGGTCTCTAATCTAGTTACGATAAGGAAGAAGTCCAGGGAAATACGCTTGTTTGTTGATTTTTACAATTTTAACCAGGCTTCAGACAAGTATAAGTACCTTGCGTTGTCAATGGAACAAATTCTACAAATATTATTTGGTTCAGATATGTTCTCATTGCTAAATAGTTTTTCTGGCTACAACCAGGTTCTAGTAGCAGAACTCGACAAACACAAGCCCACTTTCAGGACCAAATGGGGTGCTTTCACATTCAAATGAATGCCTTTTGGATTTATCAATGCAGGAGCTACATTTCAACAAGGTATGGACATCACATTTTGCGGTTTTATTGGACAAAGTTTCATGGTCTACTTATATGGTGTGGGAATATTTTCAAAGAAACAATTTGATGCCTTGTGTCATCTGAGGCATATTTTTGAGAGATATTGCAAATACGGGATATCTTTAAATCATAAGAAGAGCAGCTTTGGAGTGTCCTAGGAAAATATATTGGGCCATATCATCGAAAAGTATTAAAGTGGACCTAGAATGGGTCAAAGTTATGACCCAAATTACCTTCCTGGTGAACAAGAAAGTTATGTAGTCCTTCTTATGGAAAATCAATTTCCTTCGTAAGTTCATCTTTGACTGTGCACAAATAGTAAAACAATTACAAGAGATGAATAGGAAGGATGCAACTTATAAGTGGGATAAAAGGGAAAAGGATGTCTTCACCTGTATCAAGCAAGGAATTGTTGAAGCTCCAACTTTATATAGTCTAAATTTCGACAAATATTTCCTGTTGTATACATTCACTTATGATAATTCTCTTACATTCATTCTCAAGAAAAAGGATGATCATGGTAATGAGCAACCCATATCATTCATGAGTGTTGACTTGTAAGGATCTGAGTTAAACTACCCCCATCATTGATAAGAAAGCATATGCGGTTGATCCAGATCTTGGGGGAGGCCCCCAAGATCTAAAAAATTGAAATGCCAGAAAAAGAGAGGAGATCACACAGTAAAAAAATCATAAATAATTTGTTTTATCAAACTAGAGAATAATTGTAAAAATACATTGTGATGGGCAATTGTTCCTTTTACAAAATGTGACTTGTTGCTTATAGAATTTTTTAGTTACAATACCACGGGTAAATTCCATGGGTGGGTAAATACCATGGGTAGATGCCACTTACAATACCATGGGTGGATGCCACTTACACATGATTTGATGAATACCATGGGTGGATGCCACTTACAATACCTAGGTGGATAAATACCATGGGTGGATTCTACTTACAATAGCATGGGTGGATAAATACCATGGGTGGATGAATACCATGGGTGGATACCACTTACAATCCCATGGGTGGATAAATACCTTGGGTGGATGCCAGTTACAATACTATGGGTATATTTCATTGGTGGATTAATACCATGGGTGGATAAATACCATGGGTGAATGAATACCATGGGTAGATGCACTTTCCATCTAGACCATTCCTCCCTCAAGAAGAAATGTTCCCCATTGCATGAAGTTACCTCCTGGGAATCCTTTGTTGAATATGAAGAGCCATTTAAGAGAAGGTTTTTGTGTGGTTAACCCATAACCATGATGAACGAAGAACTAAGGATAGAGATACGTTGTATTTCTTGTGACCAACTGTGATACTAATAGTTTGCGATCTAGCAAATGGACTTCGATGACAAGGATTTTATGTAGTTGATTGATAACCATGATGCTGAAAGTTGATGAAGTTGCAAGTTTCTACATAGCCTGGGGTGGGAAAGAATGTCTTCAAAGAACCCAAGCCAGATGTTGTTATGTTGAAATTGATGAAAGTGAAGAACGTGCCTACTAAAGTGGGGTGTGAGGGCACATCTCCAAAGGGAATCCACTTCGAATGTTGTTCAAGATATAAAAACTCATGGATTTTGGGTGGGGTATAGAACCAGGCCACACCAGAGATGTACCTAAACTATAAATGTGTTGTAGAATTGTAACAATAGTGGCAATGAATGTTGTAGAGTATCCTATCCAATGAGATGTTGTAAAGGCTTCTTTCACATTATAGACCTCTTGCTATAACTTTGGTGATAAATTCTGCTATAGGTGGTGAAATCAAATTTCGTTAAAGACCCATTTGAGGTATTGAAGAGATATTTCCATTTATATAAGACACTTGAACTTTCATTAACTTTGGAGTGAGAAAATGCTTCCAAAAACTCATGGTACACACAGTCGCGCAATGTTCTAGACATGTGTAACTTCAATTGCTCATATCTCTCAAATTGGGAAACAAAATCAAAATTCCATTAAAAAACCCCATTTGAGATAACTGAAAAAAAATTTCAAATGAGTTATTTTTCACCTTGTAAAATTCTCTGTGGAGGTTGTAGTACTTGCATGAAGTTTTCTGAAGATTGCTACAAAACTTTGAAACTGAAATATGCTTCAAACCCTCATTCCCATGGATTCGTAGCTTGAATCCGATACCACTAATATAGATATTGGGGGAGGTCCCCAAGATATAAAAAATTGACATGCCAGAAAAAGAGAGGAGATTTAACAATAAAAAAACCAAAAATATTTTTATTTTATTAAAACAAAGAATAATTGTAAAAGCTACATTGTCGTGGACAATCTGTCATTTTACAAAATGTGACTTATTACTTATAGTCTTTTTTAGTTACAATACCATGGTTAAATTCCATGGGTGGGTAAATACCTTGGGTGAATGAATACCATGACTACATTCAACTTACAATACCTTGGGTGGATGAATACCATGGGTGGATGAATATCATGGGTGGATGAATACCATGGGTGGATAAATACCATGGGTGAATGAATACAATGGGTAGATGCCACTTTCCATTCGGATTAGCAATGTACAAGGTAGTAAAAAATTTCAGGCCATATGTTGAGGGAAATGTTCCCCTAGGGCTTTTGGGTTGAAACCCTAGCAGACTGAAAGTTGTCTATAAAGAGAAACACACATTCACACAGCCATTATGCTATTATAAGCAGATTCTATAGTATGAGGGGTGTACCTTAGGTCCTACGTTTGAGAAGGTCCTTTAGGGTCCAAACCCTTCTTCAAGTTCCTTTCGCTTCTTTGTCCTGCAAAACAACCAATTCCAAAGAACACAGCAGTATATGGACAAAAACTTATAAAGGAATCATCTTCATGTTATAAAGGAAGGTAGTTAGTTATGAACTTTAAACAACCATTCACATATGAATTCCAACATGAATATCATAGACAAAAAGAAGATTTATATCAGGAACCAAGATGTGTTTCTTTTATTATAGACATATAAAATGCATAAAAGGAATAATTTCACCTGAGTCACCTTTCGCAGGATCCAAGCAAAGCTTCCTTCCGGATCCGTCCAGCCTCAAGCCTTTAGCAAACTCCTTCCATGACTCACTCCATGATGTCATAAGTAGTGTATGAACATCAACACACAAGGAAACAAGGGTTTCCTGTACAAATGGGGGAAGTGCAGAAGGCACAAGGGTCTTCAGACCTGGTCAGGGGAAAAATATCAGTATAATGACCTTTCTCTCTCTTCTCTACTCCTTTAGGCCTTCCCTTTGAGGTCTTTTTATACCTCTCCCAAAGTAGTTTTTTAGTTGGGAGTTGGTTGGGAACAGTTGGGCAACGGGCACTAACAAGTGATGAACAGGTAAAACCCGCAATCTCCGCCCGAAATTAAGGAGTTTTATATTTTTTTAAGTGTTTTAATACATATACGTGGGTTGGGTATATGCCTACCCACGTATACACGCGTTGAACTCGGGGCACTGTCGCATATAAGGAACAAAACACTATTTTTTAAACTTTGGACCAAGTCTAGAAGGAGGGGTTGCCCTAGGCCATGAGTGAAACATCACAAACCATAAGAGTGAGATTTGGAGCTATAACAAATGCCCCCTAATACATGAGGTCAGAAGGGGTACATGATGGCCGAAATGTATTAAGCAAGTACATGGAAAGGAAATCTGTCAAAAACCGAGGAGTACTTCACCAAAATTCAGCCTGCCAAGCCACAAAAGGAGATCAGAAAGAAACACTGTCTGAGGCGGGCATACCCATGCTCAGAAAAAGCAAATCATGTCTGCATATCAAGTACAAGCGGATCCACTAAGTATACAAGTATAAATGATTGGAAAATACATAATGGATCATCTGATCATGATCGAACAAGTACATGTCTGAATATCACATATAAGTCTGTCAATGATGCTGAAAAATACAACGGATCACTGATATCAAAGACTGATCCCAAAAGGTACCGACTAAACATGATGGAAAAGGATGGTACTACACTGCAAACTCAGGTTCCAGCATATAGAATGTTGCCATGACTGACTGCAACATATAAGGTGGAGTGGTATCAAATAGCAGCAACAGGAGCAACTGTCAAGTGAATCAATGAATGCTGATACAACCTGAGGTCTTCACCGACCGCCATGGTACATTTCTACACCATGGGAATAAATGATCTGAAGTTGACCATGTGAGAAATCATTTGATTACCAGTCATTGATGTATACCATTAACAAACGCGAGACTACTCACCGATAATGATAATGAGCGTCAAGGTACCTAGTACAATCCAACAAGTGTGCATAAATGAGCTGGAGTTGAACACCTATAAGAATCTATCGATCAGGAGACAATGATCATTTCCCATTGTCGATAGCGAAGTATCTACCACTAATGACTACAAACCCCAAGGTACTGCCAAATGGACTCTAGATCTTTGCCCCAGAGCAATGAGTCGAAGTCGATAGGGAAAGATCCTCTAGAAGGAAGGCATTAAGGCATCCTTCATCAATCTAGCGCGAGTGTAACCCGTAGGCCAATAATGTGGAAGGAATCGGATGAAAGTGATGTAGTAACCCAACCGAAGTACATTTCCGGCGTACATAAGATGTGGCTAGTGCACGACAGAAACCCTCTGAACCAACCAATAATGAAAGCTGACACAGAGACGAGGTATCCACCAATAGGGTCAAATGGAAACCAAGGTACTGCACGAATCCCAATGTGTGATAATGTAAGCTGATGTCGAACACAAGGGAAATGACTCAGTCAAAGAGCCATGATACTGATCGATGCTGAGCACAAGGTGACCTATCAATACTGAAAATAGGGCCAGGGTGCAGCTCTAGGCCTGTCCTCAGAGCAAGATGTCGTCGTCGATAAGGATAAGACCCGCCAGCAAGAAATCAATGGAGAGCTTCTCAAACCGGCACGAGTAAAGGACCAATATAAGTGATGTGATGATAGACATGACACTGAAAACTAGGGATGGCCGACTGAAAAGTGAGTCTAGAGACACCACAAAGAGGCCGACTCAAGCTAACTTCCCTTTAACAAAAACACGACTCAATATGACTATGTGGCAGCATATGATGACTCTGTATAAGTTCGTCATGCTGGAGGCACAAACGAACCCTCCATATGATTGGAAGAGATAACCAATCGAGGGAGAACTGACTCAATAACAAGGTTAAGGCGTACCTAAGTCAAACTAAATCCCACCCAAATGGAGGAGACTTTGTTTTGAGTGCTTTGTTCAAGGGCGACATGACTGACTCTAGTTGCCAACAATAAATGGAAATACTGTCCCGTTCTCGCTCTTTTCGGAATATTTAATTTTTTTGTCTTTTTCTATTAAGCTTGAAAAAGAATAAAAGAATGCTATGGTATAGTGGAAAGAACGAGTGTCGGTGAAACAGGTGATCTAGTTCCTGGGAAAAGGAACACTCCTATGCTCAACGCAGGGAGACGAAAACTGGTCAGTGACACTCAAAGGTACGTTCCTTCCATGGGTCAAGGTGTGTCAAGTTGCAGAAGTCAAAGGTACGCAAGGTTGATTTTGCAGTCGTCATGGTCAAAAGTTGGCTTAAACACGAGTCCAAGTGAAGCCGGCTCTAGGCCAAAAGGTGCAAGAAGTCAACATGCAATGCAGTAGTACAACTCAACACAAAGGAGCCTCTAGGGTATAAGGCCAGAACAAGGCGAAGAAGCTGAGAGGAATGAGTCTTCAACGCATAAGTCATGGCGGGACTACAGAGGACTCCTAAGCCTACTCAAATTGGAGCAACATGGGCAAAAAATGTCAGTGAGGTGCTAACTACGATGCCCATGTAAAGGATGGCTCTACCATCGTGTCGTGATTTTTAAAAATTGGCGAGTGAAGATGGCTTATGAACCATAACATGATGGGGTTATCCCTATGGCAGATGTATCGACAGATGGAGGCTAGTATGCATGATGCAACGGAAAAATGATGTCCCTACCTATATGCCAGTCACTTGGCGTGAAAGAGAACATGCAACGGGCCCTATACGCGACTGTGTGTACAGTAACACACGTATACGCCGTGAACCAATTTTAACCAAAAATTAATGATTAGAACTCATTTTTTTCTTAGAATGCCAGTCACTTGGCTAAAAGAGAACATGCAGCGGTGGATAATGAAGTTATGAATGATCCTGAAGCTTTGGATGCTTTACGGGGATGCGGCTTGCTTAAATTCTTCAAACTGCCGAACACGAAAGCCAATGTATGACTGCTTGAGATGCTCATTGACTATTGGGATGTCGAGGAGGAAGCCTTCATGATTGATCAAATGCCACTCAGGGTAGAAGTGGAGGATATTTATTTTATCACGGGCCTTTTCCGAAGGGGAGAGGTAGTACAGTCCTGGGGCAGGACACGGAGCAGTCTCACCATAGAGAACTACATACAGATATATTGCCCAGGACATCCCAACAAGGTTGGGAGCCAGATTTCTATTGCACATGTGGTGAGTTTATCTCTGAGGATAATCCTATTCACCATAGCTCGAGTGAACGGATCATCTTCTCTGCATCAGGCATCACAGCTCACCATGAGCGTGGCAGTTGATTGTCTCACTACTGTGTTCAACTGGTGTACTCCTCTTCTGGCCAGCATGAAGAGTCACCTCACTTGTATTAAGAGGGGATAGACCAAGAATTTTGGCTACGGGACTATCTTGTGCACTTTCTTCTTCGAGAAGGTTCCCGCACTTCGCCCCAGGGTAGCAGTTTCCATTAGCACCCCACGCGATCCACGCATGGGCCGGTGGGTGATCTGATGAAACGTCTGGGGGGTGGGGAGGTCCCTAGGACTGCTTTTGGCGATGATTTCTTCACCTGGTGGGATCAGCAGATCATCACAGTGGATGACTACCCCTATGCTGGGCTGGATTTCTGAGGAGATCCTGACCTAGCATTACCGCCGAACGCAACATGGGGCGAGATTGGTAAGAATTTTTTGATTTTATGATTTTTTGGATTTTTCAAATATAATGGTGCATTTTGAAAAATATTTTTGATGAGACTCAAATGACTAATATAATGATCATGTTCCAGATATTGGGCTAGTACAACCAGGTGGATTCCCACGGCACGGACGGCGTGGCCGAGGAGCCAAAGAGGCGGTTGCCGAGACAGAATGGACTCTACATAACATCCAGCGACACTTGACGAGACTGAGCTGCCGAGTACCGATGGCTACCATAGAGGACCTTCATGGGGATATGCAGCGTCATGTGGTTGGCATGCCACGTGACTGGGTTCGCAGTTTTCGGCGTGTAGCCAATGCAATAGTTACCTACTTGGCCGCTCATCCTGAGCTGGGGCATTAGATATGCCGGACATGATTATGGGCATTTGAATCCCAATTTTGTATATTTTTGGACAACATATGTACACTCGAGATGCTTTATGATGATATATATATATATATATCTACAGTTTGACTTTTGATGTTTGTTTGTATTATGATGAATGATTGATGTGCCAGTTTAATGCTTGATTAATGATAGAATTAGCTAACCAATGATGAGATCTTGGAATATGCAAATAATTAATATAAACAAATGATCTTTGCAACAATCTCACCCTTAAATACTAGTGATATAAACATGGATCCCTTACCCAATAAATGTTGTTTAATTGTGACACTATCAATTGAGAATCCAGATAAACTACCAATGAGTCGATCTCATGAGAGATTTCCTCGGATAGTAAATTAATAACGGTGGTATACTCAGCCATATTATTTGAAGCAGGACCGATGCATACGCCTTTTGATACCATCAATTGACCAGTTGAATAATAGAGTACCCAAGCTGCAGAAGCGAGATTCCGAGTGTGCCGACTAGCACCATCAGCGAACCCAAAATAGACCAAATCATCCATCAACACCTGCAACAGCAGACCAAAAAGTGTTGATATCACAAAGCTCTCGATGATATATGTAAAAATATACATAATATACAAAGAAGCCATTGCCTAACTCCTACTTAAGAAAAGTACTTCTTTAGGTAGAGCCCATTTCGGGGCTCCGCCAGCTTGTTTCCCTCAAAATTGATTAACTCATACAACCCTTTTTCTAAAACTCGTTTAATAATGAAGGACCGTACCACATAGGCTTAAACTTGCCTGCCCCCAAGGTGTCTTTATCTTGATCATAAACCAAGACAAGGTCACCTTCAGAAAAGACACGAGGACGGACAGATTTATCATACTACATTTTGACCCTTTTCTTATGAGCCTCATTCATCGTGGAGGCATCTCGACGCTACTCATCGAGATGTTCCAAGTGAAGGAGGTGCTCTTCGAGACTCGAAGTCTCTAGAAGGAGCTCTACAGCTAACTTAATAGATGGAATTTCACACTCAATCGGAAAGATAGATTCCATCCTGTAAACTAATTGAAAAGGTGTAAAACCAGTAGCAGTTTTCACGGAGGTCCGGTATGCCCAAAGAGCCGAATACAACATAACGTGCCAATTGGACCAATTTTTGTCGATTGTCCATTGGAGTATCGTCTTAAGAGTTTTATTGACTGCCTCGACCTGTTCATTGGCTTGAGGATAATAAGGAGACGAGTGCTCTTGCCAGAAACCTAATTTAAGAGCCAATTCAGACATCAGTTGATTCTGGAAATGACTGCCATGATCAGTGACAATCTCTCTTGGGACACCCAATCTTGAGATAACTTGATTGAAAAGAAACAAAGCTGCCATGTCACTATCATTTTTATAAGTGGGCATGGCCTCGGCCCACTTCGTAAAGTAGTCTACAACCACAATAATGTACTTGTGATTCACAGCTGAAGGCGGATTACAAGTTGTAAAATCAATACCCCGCTTAGTAAAAGGACCATCGGTGACAACGGGAGAAAGAGGAGCTGGATGAGCATGCATCTTGCGAGTAAAGATTTGACAAGGGTGAAAGCGTTTGACCGCTTCCACACAGTCTTTAAAGGGTGAAGGCCAAAAATAGCTCGCATGTAAGATGCGTTGGGCTGTAGCAAGCCCCGATATATGGCCACCACAAGCTCCATTGTGGCAATCATTTAACACTAACTCTGCTTCCTCCAAGGTTAAATAGTGCCGAAGGATTGAATCAACCCCTCAACGGTATAAGGTATCACCAATGACAACATAATTTTTAGCCAGGTGACGCTATTTTCGACGTTCATCCTTGGAGAAAGTAGAGGGAAACTTCGAAGTCTGGAGATAAACAATAATATCTCCATACCAAGGGTCGAGTGAAGAGATGAGGAATAAATGTTCGCTGCGAAAAATTTCCTCATAAATAGTATCCTCTCCACAAGGCAGCTCAGAAATTAACTTAGTGAAAACCATGGATTTCGTAGACTTAGCAGACAAGAACTCGAGATCAAATTCTTGCAAGATGATTATCCATCTATTATATTTGCCCCGAATCACTCGCCTACTGAGGACAAATTGAAATGGATTGACCGTCGCTAAGACAAAATTTTTGCGCAGCAGGATATAATGACGGAGCTGCTGGACAGCATGGAAAGCTACCAAGGCCAAGTTCTCAACCGGAGAATAGCGAAGTTCAGGACCTATTAAGCCTTGACTCAAATAATAAATCACGTGCTCGGTGAGAGCATCATCCTCCCGAATGAGAACCATACCAATGGTTGATTCTGCTGCAACGAGATATAAAAGGAAGTCTCTCCCATAATCCGGTGGACTCAAAAGTGGGGTAGAGACTAGTGCTTTTTTCAAAGCATCAAATGATCGTTGCACAAAGTCATCCCATACAAATGGAACTCCTTTACATAGCAAATGCATGAACCCTTTAGTGATCTCGGCATAGTTTGCTATAAACTGCCTTAAGAAATTAGCATTCCCTTAAAGACTTTGAAGTTGTCAAATTGAGGACGGGGGAGGCAACTGAACTATTGCCTTAACCTTGAAGGGATCAACCCGTATCCCTTCATTTGACACAATAAACCCTAACAACCGACCAGACGTAACCGCGAAAACGCACTTGTTGGTATTCAGCCGGATTTTATAAAAACGACATCGCTCGAAAACCATCTGAAGGTGACTAGGGTGATCAGTCCTCTTTCGAGAACGAGCAGCGAGATCATCCAAGTATGCTTTGATGATGTGCTTGATGTCATGGAAATCATATGACATGGCCCGTTGAAAGGTGGCTCCAACATTTTTAAGACCAAAAGGCATCTTTCTATATGCAAAGGTACCCTAGGGACATATAAAGGTTGTCTTGTGTTGATCTTTAGGATGGATATAAATTTGATTATAACCAGAAAAACCATCCATGAAGGAAAAAATCTCATTACCTGCACACTCATCGATAATCTGATCAATGAATGGCATGGGGTAATTATCTTTAGGACAAGCCTTGTTTAGGTCCCTAAAATCGATGCATACTCGGATGGTTCCTTGCTTTTTATCTACAGGGACTGGATTAGAAACCCAATCAGTAAGAGGAACAAGGTATATAAAACCCACCTTTAGCAGCTTTTCCACTTCCGCTTTGATAGCTGCTGCTTTCCTAGGGTTAACCGGCCAAAGCCTTTGACGAACTGGTTTGGCATTTTCATACGTCTTGATCTCATGTTGAACTATAGATGGGTCAATGCCAGGCATTTCTTCATAAGACCAAGCAAATACATCCCGAAATTCCTTGAACAGGTTGGTGTAAATTTGAATTTCTTCAGGGGAACACTCAATTCCGATGAAGAGATTCTCGATCGTGTTAGGGTCCCTAGAGATGTTTATAGGAGTTGTTTTTGAAATCATCGACATATTACCTTTGGCACGAATGTGTGCTGGAGCCAAAGGATTTGACACTGTACAAACATCACTAGAACAGAACTCGGAGAATCTAGATTCTACCTCTTGCAATGGAGGAAGAAAGTATGAACGATGGTGTAAATCTTCCCAAGGTCGATCTATACCCATCATTTCTTCAAGAATTGCTTCTTCCGAAGGTAAAACTGAATCTAAGCAGTCCAAGGCAGAGGTAGAATCAAGGCCCCAAGCTGGGGCCACATCACCATCTAACTCCTCTTCGGAAAAAGAAGTAGAATGGTCCTCTGCAAAGTTGACGATAGACTGATATCTAAGCTCAGCTGTAGATATAGGGAATGCCATTCCATTCCCTTGTCCTTCAACTAATGTGGTCGTAGGTGCAGGCAAGGTCCAAGGGTCTGAAAAATAACGAGTTCGAAAGAACCCTTCTCGAGAAGACTCCTTAGATGATGAAATGGCATTGATTTTAGTGATAGGAGAGGGAAACTCAAAAGTACCCATCAATGTGGAATACATACCTACTCCTAGATTCTCAGTAGGCGGATGAGGGTTATCCACTAAAGGAATAGTAGAGTCGGAGCTTGCTTGAGGATCAACTGGACAATAATCCAATTGATCAACCTTCACGATTTTCCCCTCATGAGGAAAGCAAATGACATGAAACAGAGTCAAAACAACAACATCCATTTTGTATACATAGTTCCTTCCTAAGAGGAGATTATAGTCTACGTTAGCATCTACGACTTCTACTTCAATATTAATGACCTTACCCCCAACACATATAGGAAAGGTCGGGATAATCCCATGCGGCTTATGAGAATGACCATTGAATGCAGTCAAGACGGTAGGTGAAGGAACAGCCGAAGGCGATCCAATAGCCTTCCAACATGTCATCGACATGACGCACGTGGAAGCCCCTTCATCAATAACAGTACAAAAAATGTTAATTTTCTGGTATGTAGACTTTATTTGGAAAGCCATATGATGAGGGAGTCGCTTTTTGACATTTGACATGTCGAAAGTGAGCACTAAATAATTAGTTGGATCAACTGCTCCAATCGTGGAAAGTAAAGCACTTCTCTGAGCCGGACACAACTGGAGAACCTCTAAAGCAGACATGGTGCACGGACTCTGAGCCAGATCCTCCATAATGGAGTAATTCTGGGTGGCCCTAGCATTAGGATTAATATTCGCACGTTTAGCGGAACCTTTCGGTATCCGTGGTATAGTCTCAACAGGGGGTCGCTCGATATGAAGGTCAGTACTTCCGGGAACAGCCTTGTCCTTGGAAGTTTCTGCTTCACCATAATCACACGACCGAGTAGCCACATGGACATTAGAACCCATCATGAAAACATTCGATGATTTTTCCCCTTCCTGGTTGCCCCCTGCGGAGGTTCCAGGGTC
>APFE031026857.1:44624-92100 GCA_000404065.3 Pinus taeda
TCTTTGACTGCTTGAGAAATCGCAGATTTGTATTCGTCATCCTTCTTTATAAGTTCTTCTCTCAATTCTTTCTCGGCCTCCTTCCATTCATCAGTCATTTTCCTTGTAGACTCAATTTCTGATAGGAATTGGGCCTTCAGAGACTCCGCCTCTGTCTTTAGCTCTCTATTTGTCTCGTTCAGTGACCGTTTCTCGCTAGCCATGAACGCAATGTCCGGGGAAGGAACAGAACTAGAAGCTAACCTTGAGTAGATGAGCTCAACGAGAACAGAAATCTCGTGTGGAACAATAAGGGGTTACTCTAGTAGTATAGGGGCCTAACAAGGGCCCAGGCCTATCAACGAAGGTAATAGAGGAAGTTACGCTGACCTCCTAACAACAGCCTACACCGGTGCAAGCCCCCAAGATTCGCAAGGGTGCCCTCCATTAGTACTATCGAGAGTGATGCAACGTTGACCTCAGGTGCCACGGGATTCCCCTCCGCAACCACCTATGTAGTTCCTTAGGAGTAGAAACTATGGATACCAACTCGTCGTAGAAGCCAGGCGGAACAGTCGTGAGGTAAGTTTGGACAAGTAGGAGAGGGGGTATCTCTCTTCTCTCTGTCTTTCACGAGCCTTCGACATTCTTAACTCCACTGATCTCATGAGCGTTGCACATGGTCTTCTATAGGCTATTGGATTTTCTTGTCGTTTATCAGACTCCTACGTATTGACTATTAAATGGCCTTGGAGAGAGTTAACTCTCCACTCGCCTAATCCAAGGCCCTAAAATCCTAAAACTTGTTGGTGTATATAACTTAAAAGAAAAAGTTCTAGTGAATTTAGTTAGCTCTTGATTTTAAAATAGGTTGTTCTTTAAGTCAGGGGATGATGGAAGTGAAACTAGTGGTGTTTTTTCGACACAAAAGAAAATAATAAAATCCTAACTATATGCGTATGCACTTGTCTTTGTTTTTCGATGAAGAGTAATTTCTACAGGGTTTGAAGGGAAACTTCTAATAAAAAAAACTTTTCTTTTCTTTTCGTTAACTCACACTTCACACTCACAAAAGTTAACAAAGCTATGTATGCCTAAAGAGATGCAAATCTATCCTAATGCAACAAATATATGCTTGATGCAAGATTCAAAACAACTCTAAAAACAAGAAATGAAAGTTGCTTTGCTTATCAATTTTTATTTTTCGACTTAGAATGTCTAGATGGAATATGAGATGCTACCATTCATTTCATCTAAACACTAAAAACAAAATTCAAGACAAACATAAAACACTTTCATTCACTAAAAGGAAACCAAATGAAAAACAAGTTTAAGAAAGCAAAATGAAGTTTTTCAAAACATTTTATTCAAAGCAAAAACAAAAGAGTCTTAAAAAATTCTCTCAACAAAATTGAAACTTTGCGATTGAAACAATAAGCAACAAACACTTTTGCAAGCTGACACCATACAATGAATGAAAACTCAACAAAAATAAATGTGTTTAAAGATGCTTTTTAACAATTGAAAGAAGCAATGAAAGCTTTGGCAACAAAGACCAAAAAAGATCAAAAAGACAATTTCAAGAAAGTATCAATTGACAACTTTCATGAAACAAAGAAGTGGATGGTCACAAAAAGCGGTTTTGTCAAGCAAACAAAAAGTCACCAAAAGAAAAATTCAACACAAAGATTGATACCAATCTTTCTGCCCTGATAAATCAGAGCAGCCAAGATTCCAATAAGAAATCTTGCATTCTTTTAGCAAAAAACAATGACGCTTGCAAAAACAAAACAAGACCAATACTCCTTACAATCCAAGAGAAATCGGAGTAAGACGCTTGCTGTAAAACAAACAACTAATACTGAAAAAATGACTGTTTCAAACTGAATCAAACCACCAGACAAACCTTCATAAACACAAAAATTTATAAATCTTGAAAATTACAAGATATACGCAACTGTACTTATGTACAGATTGCGTGTATACACGACTGTGCCTGAGGAAACCTGCGTATACGCGTGGTTTACTTCAGGAAACAAGCGTACATACGCTTCTGTAACTAAGGAAAACAGCGTATATGAAAGATTTCAAGAAAATTAAAAAATAAACTAAAGAAATTGGCAAAACTTAGAATTCAAGAACAGACCAGATAGTAACAACAAACCAACAAGCAACTAAGCCCTGATTGGCTTGACAAACACCCAAACTAGGAACAACAAGAGTGTTGTCCCCAGTGGAGTTGCCACTTCTGTTGAGGGATTTTCTCTCCTAGGGCTTTTGGGTGCAAACCCTAGCAGACGGAAAGTTTTCTAAATAGAGAAACACACATTCACACAGCCATTATGCTATTATAAGCAAATTCTATAGTAAGAGGGGCGTACCTTAGGTCCTACGTTCAAGAAGTTCCTTAAGGGTCCAAACCCTTCTTCAAGTCCCTTTCGCTCCTTTGTCGTGTAAAACAACCAATTCCAAAGAATACAACAATATATGGACAAAGACATATAAAGAAATCATCTTCATTTTATGAAGGAAGGTAGTTAGTTATGAACTTTAAACAACCATTCACATATGGATTCAAACATGAACATCATAAACATAAAGAAGATGCATATCAGGAACCAAGACATGTTTCATTATTATAGATAAATAGAATGTACAAAAGGAGTAATATCACTTGAGTAACCTTTCGCAGGCTCCAAGCAAAGATTCCTTCCGGATCCGTCCAGCCTCAAGCCTTTAGCATATCTCCTTCCAAGACTCACTCCATGATGCCATAACTAGTGGATGAACATCAACACACAAGGAAACAAGGGTTTCCTATATAAATGCGGGAAGTACAGAAGGCACAAGTGTCTTCAGACCTGGTTAGGGGAAAAATCTCAGTATAATAACCTTTCTCTCTCTTCTCTCCTCCCTTAGGCCTTCCCTTTGAGGTCTTTTTATACCTCTCCCAAAGTAGTTTTTTAGTTGGGAGTTGGTTGGGAACAATTGGGCCACGGAACTAACAGGTGATCAGCAGGTAAAACCCGCGATCTCCGCCCAAAAATAAGGAGTTTTATATTTTTTAAAGTGTTTTAATACATATAAGTGGGTTGGGTATATGCCTACCCGCGTATACACGCGTTTAACTCAGGGCAATGTCGCGTACAAGGAATAAAACACTATTTTTTTAAATTTGAGACTAGGTCTGGAAGGAGGGGTTGCACTAGGCCATGAGTGTAGCATCACAAACCATAATAGTGAGATTTGGAGCTATAACACTTGGGACAAATTGATTGAATGTGGTAGGGAGGCCATGAATCTATAGAAGAGAGTTGAGGAATACCAATGGAAAGTATGACTTGAAAGAGGGCCTGTGCATAACTAAGGAACATGAATGAAACAATGAAGGATAGCAAGGGGCAATGCATGATTTTCATGTATAAGAACATGTTGATGTTGGGATGATGGGCTAGAATAGGCCATTGTAGGAATGCCTTAAAGTATTTCTTCTGACTTTCATCACAAGTATAAGAAAGAAAATATAAGTGGTTGGATCATGATTGTACAAGTAGTGTTAACAGAAAACAATAGTGATGTTGACTACATCAACATTCTCCTAAGTCTTGGAAAATTTCAATGCATACAAATCACTAAAGACACACTCACTCAACTTATTTTATGCTTAAATTCTTTTGTGGCTTGAATCATGGTCATGCCCAAATAGTGGGGTCAAAATATCCCAAGTTATTAGTTTACAAAGAGAGATCGTCTAAGGCAAGAGTTGACCGCTCTGCGTACTAATCGAAAGTCATACAACCTAGAGTGAACACCCTTCTAGCTGAGAATTGGGATGTTTAACAAATTGATGAGCCTTGGTATTGAATCAAGTATGTCGCAACTTCCAAGGCTCTCAACTTAAATTATCAACACAGGGTTTTTAAAAACTTAGAGGTGACAGTGATGTATGCAAAACAGGTTAAGTTCTACTCATGCCTCCCTCATTCATTATATTGGATCAAGGTATTGAAATAACTATAAAGATAATTTTTTAAGAAATCATATCATTATTGTGAGGAAATGAACATGATTCTAACTACATAAATGAAAATTCCATTTATTAAATCTGAAGACTAATTGTAATTGCATGAAAGGAATAAACTAGTCTAGTTGTAGAAGTAAACCATGCTACCCTACTTGCAAACTAATCAAGTCAATAATCTAATTGCAATAATAAGTTATATAATTGTAAATTTCTTGAAAAGTATAAGTTCAATCTTCAACACAACTATGGAATTCAAAAATGCTAAGTCTAATTCTGCTTGCTTTCTTGTGTTTGCATAGAGAGAAAATATGGGGTTAGAGTGGTCTTGGAATATTCCTTAATTATGAAAATGAATCCTGGGGACCATTATTCAAATTAAAAATGCAAGAATCAAGGTTTAGAGCAATTCTAGTGGGATTTAGGCAGTGCTAAAGGACTAATGTAGGAAGTTCTATAGGAGGCCCTATTTTGCTGCAGGAAGCCCTATTTTGCTGCAGGAGGCCCTACTTTTCTACAGGAGCATATCAGAGAGCATTTTGAGGTAAAGGATGGTATCTTGAAGCTATAGGTAGGTGTATGAAGGAGAAAAAAGGCTTTGGGATCCATTTTTCCAAGCTTAGTGCCCCTCAAAGGCCTATCTTGCACACAAGTTCATGTCCAGAATATCCTTTATTGGCCCTGTAAGGGTGATCTCGATGGTAGAGTTTGAGAGCAGTATGAGGTGTCAAAGAGGAAGGTGGAATGGATTAAGTGGATGTGGATGACTGTGCCAACCCACAAAAACAAACACAAATATCTGCAGACTAATCAAGTATGTGCAATAAAATATCAATATTGTAGCAAAATGAATCGGAGTGGAAAGGATGCATTTAGTTTTATTTCTTTAAGGTCTACTCTAAAATATACCTACTCTAATTTCCAAATCAATGCTACTAAATTCTAAGTTGGAGAAACCAAGAATTAAGAAGAGTTTCAATCCAAGACTTAACAATTTTTGAAGAAATGATAAACACATGTTTATGGCTTGTTGCTGTAGATCTTCTAGTCATGCTTCCCATAAGAGAGGTAGTGTTCAAACCTGCAACTAATTTTTTTTTAATATAATTCCTACTTAAACATAGAAATAAATGTAGTAACTTTAACAAGAACAAGGAATGAACACATGAGAGGGAATAAATCCTCTTTATTAGGCCCAAACCCTAGGGTTTCATCCCTCCAAAGTTAACTCACATGTAGGCCAACAATAAAATTTTCATTGACAAGAAAAGGGAGTCACATATATGATATGAAAGATGAAAATAACAGTATCAAGCACTAGCCTCTCAGTGTCTACTCCTATCTCCAACAAAATTTTGAATCCTAATGAGCCTTTAGCATTATTTATTTATACAGAAAGTAGTTGAGGGAAAATAGATTGAAAGGAAGATTGCTTCCCTCAAAAATCTTGAAATTGGTGGATCTGGTTCCCTTGGATCTTCACATGCACTTGAGTTCCTCAAATTATAGTCAATTCAAGTTGTTGGTGGGGAATATTTTATCTTAAGCTAAGTTGGAGAGTTAATGTAGTGGACAAGCCCCCCTATATTCTGTCTAGATGTCTCCAATTAGACCATGCATAGTAAATACCTCCAAATATTCTTCTTTTACCTGCACATTAATTACATTAGGCCATGAAATATGAAAAGCACCCTTTAGTATTCCTAATAAGCATATTATGGTTAGCAATTTAATTTAATGTGAAAAAAGGAGAGCCTTAAGGGCTAGAGGATAGCACAATGGACCTCAAAATATATTTATTGATGGGACCCATCATCACCCCCCTTCTCAAGGTGTTTCTCACCCTCTAAAAAACTTAGTCACTAATGTGAAGTTCATTAATAGCCTTGGTGGCCTCTCTAACATCCCAAGGCATATCAGATGTTGTGCCTTCTGTGGAATAAAAGCATGCATTTTCTTCTTTCCACACCTTTTGTTCTTCTGCCTGGTCTCTTCTCTCTTGTAGGCCCAACAATAATGAAGGGTTGATTTTGAGTCTTATCCACTTGATCTTGAACCTTTGCATGATAATTTTAGAAATTGGGGTTATCTCCAATGCATTCCTTAGTCTTTCTGCAGAGTGATACTCTCTTATTTGCAAACTGTGAGGCAAAGCATGCCATCCTCTTTGGTAAGCCTGCAAATGTTTCATCCTCAACATCCTAAGGGTGTCTTTAAAATGGAGGATATTTTTTTATTTGGTTGCCACATACTGAGGTGACAATTTAGGATCAATGGAGATCAGGTCATCGTTATTGATTATAGCCTTGAGGCTCACTAATTCTATTCTGATGTATAAAGGCTCCATCTCTTCTTTTGTGACCACTTTCCTTACTTCTTCAACTTTGTGTATCTTCATGGGTTAGTGCAATTGGTTGCATATCTTCTAATATTGAGTTGGGGTCCCAAAAAATCATGTCTTTGAGGATCATATTGTGCACATAAAACTCAGTCAGTTTGGCTTTATCCTTAATAGTTTCATTTTTGAAAAGTCAATGAATTTTTTTTAGTCTTGGAAAGGTAGAGAGCCATACTGTGCTAAAGGATTTATCTGGAATTGCAGTAACTTTGCCTTGAGGAATATGGCATAGGATTTGGATGGTTTCCTGTATTGTATGGCTTACATGGTGTTGTAGCGGCCACAAACACCCTCCAAATTTTTGTCTCTTATGCAAATTTCGAAGCCTACTTTGGATCTTGTGATCTATCATCATTGGTCACTTGTTGGTAAGATGATGATTTCAAGCTCACCTCCTTGATATTAAGATTTGTTGGTGTTCTCATATTCATGCAACAAGTGTCATATTTGGGCTTAGGGGTTGTTTTTTGTCATGCAAAGGGAATGGTGTCTTGCTTCAAGGGAATTGTGTGTGTATGAGTGGTTGTCATCACATAGAAATGTTGCACACTCACCTCATGCACTCACGTCACGAAGGCTATTGCATCAATAAAAGTATGTATTATGTATTCTAGGTGGTCTACATTATGTCATTAAGTGACTATGTGTGATCACAATCTAGTCCTATCAATATTCACATATATTTCACTGATCTCACACTTAGCCATTTTCCCAAGCAACCTAACCTCATCCAGCTTCCCAGAACTGTGCGCTTTGCTTTTTCAACCATCAAGCTTCTTCCCTTGCCTTTTGAAACCCGAAAATGTGTAGAGACACCAACCTCCCTTGCCTATTGAAACCCCATAGCCCATAGAGACCCCATCCAATTGTGCTCTTCAAAAATGCGTAGAGTAGTCAAGCTGTGTTGTACTTAGAAGTTGCACAAAGGTGTCATCCCACAATTTTCAAAGCATCCTTTTTTGCACCAAATTTTGCATCTCTTTTTTACGCAAAAATTTGCATCATTTTTTGCATCATATTTTGCACCAAGATTTACATTTGGTTTTACAACAGGTTTTACTTCTAGTTTTGTGCCATTTTTTGCATCTATTTTTGCACCATTTTTTGCTTCCTGTTTTGTGCCATTCTTTTCTTCTATTTTTGTGTCGATATTTGCATCGAGTTTTACACCATCTTTTGCATCTGATTTAATGGATTTTTTTGCATTGAGTTTGTGCTAATTTTTGCATCTAGTCTTATGCCATTTTTTGCTTCTAATTTTGTACTTATTTTACATCTATTTTTGCACCAATTTTTCTGCCTTTTTTTACACCATTTTTTGCATCTAATTTAGCACCATATGTTGAATCTAATTTAGTGCCAAAATTTTCATCCATTTTTGAACCATTGTTTTCATCCACTTTTTTCGTTTCATTTGTCTCCCTTTTTTGCATCCTATTTTGCACATAATTTTGCATCATTTATTGCATCCAATTTAGGATCATTTTTAACAACATTGCTTGCATCCAATTTTGCATCGTTTTGAGCATCTAAATTTTCACCCTATGTTGGACCATGCATTGCATCCACCTTTGAATCCCATTTTGTCTCTAATGTTACATTCAATTTTGAGCCATTTTTTTCGTCTACTTTTACATTTGTTTTTGCACCATGTTTTGAATCATTTGTTGCACCTCATTTTGCATCCAATGTTGCATCCAAATTTGAGACATTTTTATGCCCATTTTCGCACCATTTTTTCTACTTTGGTGTCCAAATTTTCATCATTTTTTATGTCCAGTTTTGCATCCTTTCTGGTGTCTAATTTTGCATCATTTTTGGCATCCAAATTTTCATCCTTTTTTCTGCCACATTTTGTGTCCACATTTTGTGTCCACATTTTGTGTCCACATTTGCATCTCATTTTGCACCTAGATTTTAGTTTGAATTTTCATCTAGTTATGCATAATTTTTGGCATCCTTAGTTTCACCCTTTTTTAGTCCCATTTTGCTTCTTGTTTTGTGTCTTTTCATGCATCCTTTTTGCACCCAATTTTGCGTCCTAATTTTACACCATTCTTTTCATCCTCATTTTGGTGTCAATTTTTGCATCCTTGTTTGCGCCCAATTTGGTATCTTTTTGTATGCCCTATTTTGTTCCCTTCTTTGTGTCTAGTTTTGCCGTCCTTTTTAATTCTACTTTAAAACCCTTTTTGTCTCATTGTTTGCATCTTGTTTTGATGGCTAGTTTAACATCCAATTTTACTCCCAATTTTGCATCGATGGTTACATCCCCTTTTGGCTTCTTGTTTATAGTTTTACTTTTACTTCCATTTTACTAATTTTATTACATAGTGAAATATATTACAGTTTCTAAATATCATTTTGTTGTAGGATTTAATGCACAGTTAGATGAACATAAAACCCTCTCAGTTTATCCTAGAAACCTAAGATAGAATGATTAAGAGAATGGTTGTTCTAAGGCTCAGGATTCTTAGCAGATTAAGAAGTAGAGTACAAATTAAGAAAAGAAGAATGAGTTCATGTGAGTTCTCGCATGCAAGTCTTGTTGGAGTTTTTAGTGTAGCTGGGAAGCACTCCTAGATAGCTCCAAATCTTGGTTCTACACACAAGAGAGAGAACAAAGAAAACTTAGTATTTGTAAAAAAAAAAAAGAGTAATTGATAACGTTCATAAAAAATATAGCAGTATCCTCATATATAACAATTCTCCATCAAAAAATCATTGACAATTTTCAATATACATATATTACTACTAAATCAACATTTATTGCAGATATCATTATTCCAAGGTAAATTCACAACATTACATCCAAAAATAGTAATATCATCATACATAATCTTTCCCCAGAAAAAAGCATTGACATGTTTCAACACATATATAAATTAACAAGATAATACTAATAATATCCTCATCATCTTTAATCAAATCAACTAAGATTAAAATGTGTGATTATCATATCAAAATATTTCATGAAAACCATTATTCTAAGGTAAATTCACAACACCCATCAAAATATTGTAATATCATCATACATAATAATTCTCCATCAACATAATGTTGATAATTTTCAATATATACATAAACTAGCAAGATAAAATTGATAATATCATCATCATATTTAATCAAATCAACTAAAATTCAATATAAGATTACCAAATGAAAATGTTTCATAGATATCATTATGCTAATGTAAATTCACAACATCCATAAAAAAATATGAATCTCATCATACATAATAATTCTACATAAAAAAAATTGTAAACAATTTTCAACATATTCATAAGGTAAAAATATGGTACCAATAGTATCATCATCATTATTCAAATAAACTAAAATTAAAATGTATGATTACCATATTAAGACATCCAACTAAATATAAAAAATAACGCATGACTAGCTAGCACCACGAAAGTCATAGTAAAGCTCATCCTCGTGATCATTTCCATGATCATCATCCTGACCATCCTGATAATATCATCCACATAATCATCACCAATGCCATCGCCATCCTCATCATCATCATCTCTGATATATGATGTAATCTAAACATAGTATATATCATCATCTTCGTGGTCATTACCTATAACTTTTTGGAAAAAAAATCAATATTACATGTTAGTACTAATTCTATAGAAAAATGCATATTTTTATTAAAATGCTAATAATAAAATGAGTTAGGACATAATAACATTTAATAGTACTAAAAAAAATGAAAATATGGATTAAGATATATTGGAGATCCAACTAAGATTACACTTGTAATTCACATTAAGTAGTAGAAGCATTTTTTAATCCATATGAAGTAGGTACCCATTTATTCTTCATATTATATTGTGAATGTTTCAGATTAGAAATAGAAGAAATTTTAACAAAAAAAGAATGTCACATGAAAAAGTAAATTTTTTTTAAGGAAAAATAAGTTGCATACCATATGAATGTCACATGAAATATTGAGTTGTTTTTAATTCATGTACTTTTGTCTATAATAAGATGGATCCTAATGTTTGTTCAAGAACAAATTCTCACAAATAATTACTTCATTTTATCCATTATCACACTTAATCCATTATACCTAGTGACGACAATGATTCCATTCAAATTGCTTTGAACTCCCTAAATATAATGTAAAAGAGAAAACTCCACGAACACGATCATGACCGAAAACCCCTCCCTTGCCTTGTCCACCATCCAATACAATGAACTTGGAGTTATGACTACGATCGCAACCCCTCCCTTGCCTTTTGTCCACCATTAGAGGCATTGAACTTGGAATTGAGAGTACTCATGTTTTCTTTGCTCTAATTAATCTCCAAGGAATCAAAACTTGATCAATATATCAAGGAATCCATCAAGGAAAAGATATATCATAAGAGAAGCTCAATAGGCTTTGCGAAAAGAGTGTGAAATAACATTTATCTCTGTTTTATGAAATAACTTGAGTGAGTGGAATGAATGGTGGGAAACACTTACCAAGGAAAGGAATATTTTTGGTTCGTCCTTATTTCTATTATTATTTTTGCTTCTTAGAATGGAGGAAGTGTTTAAAAAAAATCTAATTATATATATATGTGTGTGTGTGTGTGTGTGTGTGTGTGTGTCTTTTTTTTTTTTTTTAATATATTATTCGTTTAGTATTTTTTTTTTTTTCTAAAAAAATATTTTTATTTCTAGTTTTTTATAACATTTTTTTTTTTAAATGGATTTTAAACATCCATTCATGCAAAATTTGTGATTTTATGATATAAGTTTAAATTATATATAACAAAGTAACTTAATGCCATGCATTGTGTTGCTGAGATGGGTATTATACATCTCTTCCTTGCTAAGTTATAGAATGTGCTTGGGTTTTCTTAATCCAATAAAATTAATTCTTCTCTTCATTATATCTTGAGATGTTCAACTTGCACCTAATAAAACAATAAAGTTAAAACAAGTTTGCCTTTGTCCTTTGTAGACTTCTTTCCCCATTAATCCTTGTCTTAATAGATTAATTGTCTTATGGTGGCCTTGAGTGGTCACTCCCATTAGTTGCATGCTTTTTAGTTTTATGTCAGTGAAATTTATTAGGATTGATAACATGTTATTTAATTTATGAAAATGTGTTATTTTCCATATTATTGTTAAATATTAATATTAAATATGTTGGTTTTGAACATGGTTTAGCAAAAAGTTCCCAAAAGGTTTATAGATTTTAATTTATAATGTAATGCTTCATTGCTTGATGAAATTGTTTGGGATAATTTTTTTAAAGATTCATTGATTGATCCTAGATGCGGGTGCTGAGCGGCGCTAGTAAGGTGATGGGACGGGTGTGCAGGGGAGGCCACCTGCCTACCATGCGCAGAGGTGACCTCTATGCCAGAGGAGAGGGGCATTCCCGGTGGATTGGGTTAAATGACAGGGGACGACAGCAAAGGAGCATTTACGCTCTATCCATTTTCGTCTGTGCAACAGAGCTCGGCTCCTCAGCAATCTTGCAGACCATATTAATGGCGGGCGAGCTTCGAGGTAAGGGCAGCGACATTATAAATGGTGGCAACACAGGCGTTACCATGTCCATTCGAGTATGGTTTGGGGTTCTTCTGCCGCCTCTGGTGCTGTTAAGTTCAAGCCCTGGTTTGAGTACCCAGCCTGTCCATGATCTTCTCGGCTTTCTGCATCCCAATTTGGCTCTGTATAGCCCTGTTAATATGGTCAGGCCTTGGCAGCGTATGTTAAGTCGTCGTGGCTCCAACTGAGGAGGGTCCTCGTGCCCTTCAGCCGAGGCAGAGACCTTTCCCCACTGTCATTGCCATTGCCATTACCCTCATACAGGAGGTGCTAGCTCTCTGAGACAGAGCCAATATCTAGAAGCTAGCTCCCTTGGGTCTTTGTCTTCGCCTTTTTTCGGTTTAGCTATCTTCACCTTCAACAACCCTTTGAATTTCCCCCATATCAATGCCCACGTCTCTGTGGTATTCATCGATGAAGCCAAATACAAGGGCGAAACCAGTGCACATCAAGAGTTTACCTCACCAGTCAATGTCGCGAAGGCTACAGAGACACCCTCTGCGGACAAGGGGAAGGCAATGGAAAGACCACACATTCAGACGGAGGACGTCCAGACGAAGCCCAAAGTGACCGAGGCGAAGGAGGGCCAAGCTCAAGAAGCGAAAGAATATGGATGGTGCCCAATTGTGGAGGAGGTTCCAGAAGATTAATCTGCTGCAAGGTCTCAGGTCATGTTGCTCAGAAGGGATTTTGCTTACTCCTATTTTTGGCTTTGTCCATGTGTCAAAATGTTTCTGGCATGTCTTCATGTCAAATTGTTTCTGTGTTAATGTGTCATTGTGGCACTATGCCAATGCTGCTATTTAAGGTCGGTTCTCGTAATGTCTGGATGGCTACTCTATGTCAAATTTTTTTATATTCCCCTGCGCGGGATTGTTCTACTATTTACTATCGCCCCTGTGTGGGAATGATTAGGTTCACCCTCTTTTTTTGCTATAAGTGGTTGTTCCAGGCTGCCATTCTTCTAGGCAGCTGGATCTTCTAGACATCTTGATTGTAATTGTAATCTGGTTTTGTATATAATATAATAGTTTAATCGAGAAAAAAAAGATTCATTGATTGATGAAATTTTTATGGATATTTTCTTTTAGTACATTAACTTGTGTGTGATAAAGTCAAAAGTCACCTATTTTTGAGATTTTCATTGGTTAATTTCCCTTAAGGCTATCAAGTTCAACATTTAGTCCCAGGTTAAGGAAATATAGGAGTCATGAAGTGGCATTGTCCAATAACTTAAATCTTGGAACATGTTTTTTTTAGTCACATTATACTTCCTTTCTGTGTAAATTCTCCATGAAAATCGTCTCATGGAACATGAGGGACTTCAATAGTAAAGGAAAACAAATACTCCTAAAAGAAAAATGGTCTGCAAAGCACCCATCAATAATGTTGATATAAGAAATAAAAATATTAAGTGAGGTTCTACCTCATATAATTAGAAAATGGGGGAGGAATTTCCAAGTAGTAGTGATTGATTATTAGCTATACTTGGGTGGAATGGCTATTATTTGGAATGAGTAGGACATCAAGGTTACCAATATGTTTACCTCTTTTCGCATTATGACAATATATTTTTAGTTAATTGACATTGAGGACTATTACCATGTATCCAATGTCTGTGACTCCAATATCACAAATGGAAAACCTCTATTTCTCAATTCTATTTCCAGCACAAGTAATTTATACTCCCCATCTTCGTGGATTATTGGGAATGACTTCAATATTACGAAGAGATTTTGTAAGATATACCATCAAGGCCCTAAAGTAGTATCCATTAAAGTTCTCAAGCAATGAGTCTCCAACCCACACATGTGGATCAATGACATGTAATACATGTGTGTGTGGTGACTAACTTAATACACTGTTCTAATAACTCCACAAACTTAACTATTTCACTCCATCACATGATTGACCGTAGTGTGACATAAGTAAACCAAGAGTAGACATGAAACCCTTAGGCAAGAAAAATTACCTAGATCCTCAATTAGGTTCTTAAATGATGAAGTGAAATTGAAAGGGGAAAAGAGGACTTCATGATTTAACCATCACAAACATGTTATCAAGTGTGACTAGGAGTGTATATATTCATATGTTTTCCAAAGAGGGTGTGAATACATGAGTTACCATTAATTGGGCCTTATTTTTCTTTCTTTTGTTTTTTCTTATATATAGGATTTCTGGAATAAGGTTTTCATAAGTTTTGAACAACTCATAGATATAATATTTACATAAATTTTCACTTTAACCTTAGAGTTTAGACTTAGATAGATCATTATAGTGTATCTTTAATGATTTTGGCTTTTGATTCTCTTTCATCACAAATGACAAAAGGGGAATTATTTTTCCACAAATCTATGAATGCTTAATCATAAATGTGTCATGCGATGAAAACAAAGTAATGATATTATTCCCTATGAAAATGATGGGTATTCTTGAGAAACGCTTATGCTTGTGGATGTCTCCTCCCTAGTTGAGATGGAGTGAGCATTGACACCATATTATCCATTTGTCATGTACTACGACTGAGACTAACAGTCGTAAGCCTACTAAAGACACCAGTAGGGAAAATAGTGGATTAGATAAACATATGGGACCAATATTCTTTGAGAATTTTTGCTTTGACTAGGACTAACTGCCATAAGTCAAGTACATTAATCCAAGATAAGAATAGTCATGAGGATCGACATTTCCTCGTGTCAAATATTATGACACTGGATTAGGAAATGATCATGCGAGGACACGCTTGATGAACATTGTAGTGCAGTAAGTGCCTAAAGAGGTAGTGGTGTCCAAATTTATGCCTCCCAACATTATGCTATGATCTAATGGACAGATATAACTTTTTAGTCAAGGCCTTTCTATTTTGACAATGTTGGCCGTGTTAGCCTCCTGCTGCAGCAGGTTACTCATATTTCATGATTGACATTTTCACAGGCCAAATATGTCATACTTTGCATGCTGCAATGCTCCATATTTGCTTAACAGTCTCCAAGCGAAGAAGGCTATTCAAAGTTCATTTAATGGCCTTCTAAATTTTGAAGAAGTTATCATGGTATCGCCAATTTTCAGTTAAAGGGAGGTCCAAACAGCTTAATCTTGATCTCCCTAGGTTTAAATTTCCTGTTTTAGAATATAGAGAATGTAAATCTGACCAAACAGCTTAATCTTGGCAGATCCTTAGATAGGTAGAGAATCAAAGGAGCCCAACAGTTTAATCTGGGCCCTCAGATGAAATAAGGGCAGTCTGTAGATAGGAAAGCATGAAAAGAAAAAATGGAATGATGGGTCTGCAAGTCTAAGTGCACCCAAATCAAAAGAAGAAAAAATGTTAGGTAAGTAGGCTGGGTAGGTAGTTTTGAGGTTGCTGAATCCTAACTACTGATCAGTTCCAGGTTATCATGTGTCATCTTACTCAGGACACAATTAGCAGGCAGTTCTATGCAAGAAGCTTAAAAGAGGTATAACTAACTCCCCTTCCCCACTGTCCCCCAATCATTAACTAACTTCCCAAAAAGAGGTCAAGATCTGCTTGATACCTCTTAAGTTTCGTCATTTTCATAGCATTTGCTTGGGTAAAGATCTTCTTTACTCAAACATGTTCCATACTCTCTCTAAAGAATGGTTCTATCCCCTTGTAACAGCCTAAGGTCTCCTAAACTTAGCGCTTTCTTACCATCTCCATATTAACCACTAACATTATTATTTAGCTCCCTATAGTTTCCCATCCCCCTACTATAACTATGTAAATATCCCTCCCCCTAGTTGAAAAATAGCCATAAGTACCCCCAGGAATTGCTCAGTTTACCTGAAACTTAGCAAGAACCCTCATGTTGCCCCTTCAAACCATCTTCCAAATACAATGGACTCCTTCCAAAGTATAAGATCCCTCTGAGGTGATCGGACCCCTTCTGAAACCTCAAACGCCTTTCGTACCCACTTACTTACTCCTTTCGACCGCAACAAACCCCTTGCCGACTTCCTTAACACTCCGCAAACCCTTGAAGGCTAGATCACATCGCAAGATTGCAGTTTCCTCTCCATGCAAGTTATGACCAATCCATCGCCACCCGACGCGATATCGCGATATCAGCGGTCAGCGGTCGCAAGCGCCAAATGTCCAATTGGACTACCTTCCCGTTCCCTACCGATGCGATATTGCGATCGCATCGGAGAAGTTCATCGCATCGCCTTCAGTATCAGCACCTCGCCATGTCACTTCTGTACCAGGGACCCACCGCAGGCTGACGTCATCCACCGTACTGCTGACATCATGCTGACGTCAGCAGCCATAAAGCCGAAAATTCGCGCAGGAAAAGAAATCGCACTTCGGAGCTCCAGAACAAGAAACAGAGGCAGTTTTCGATGCACGATTAGCATGAAGCGCTAATCGCGCATCGCTACGGGAAATAGGTCGTTTCAGGGAATCTTTTGATTCCTTGGCCCGTTCTGCACCGAAAAAGCCCAAAAATCACCCAATCGTGCCAAATTGATCCAATTTAAAGACAGCAGAAGATCAGTGACAGAGTTTAAAGCGTATCAGATCAAATCATCAGGTATCAAGTGTGTCAAAGAGTATCAGTAGGGGGCGGAAGCCATCAATGTAGCGGCAAAGAGTTTCAGTGAAAATCTTAAGCAGCGGCCCAAAGCAGGAGAACATTTAATACCTTCCAGCAGAGTCAAAGAAAGAGGGCGAAGCCACTCAAAGCCCTCAAATCATAATCATTGGACATTTAACTCGCACCAGAGCAGAACTATAGTTCCCGAAGTACAATCATTTCAGCAAGCACCACATTGTAGTCTTTTCTGATTCAGCTGCCCCTAGCGCAGCCAAAAAGACTTACCTGCATTTAATTCCAGCAACACTTAGATTTTTGAAGAGTTTTTCTAGCAGACCTATTTAGGTCAATTGTAATGAATGTCTTCCTGATATTTTGCTTATATATACCACCCTGAACAATGTTGTGAGGGGTTGGTTGGTTGGTAGGTTGGTTAGTCAGTGAGTATAAGACATTTCTCAGTCTGCGTCCCAGCAATTTCTTCAAGCAGAGACCCGCACTGTAACTGTCATATTCTCTATAATCAAAGATTGCTAAAATCGTGGATTGCGAAACTACTTGATGTGTTCATTTGGCCAAGGAGTGATTACGGAATTCCTGTGCTTCTACATGATTCAATAAGTGTTTCTCTCCTCTGTTAATTTTCATGTTTTTACCACCGCTCTGCCTTTCTAAATTGCAGGAAAAAATAATAGCTTAAGATTTGTTTCACTACACCTTAAGTTCAATTTCTGCATTTTTCTATCTTTTCTTCAGAAATAGCTATGAACATGTATACTTAAATGATCTTGTTTACGCTGTTTCTTTCACATATGAATGAATATTTAGGAATTCTTAACTGCTACTAGATCTCCATTCATCCATTTCTCCTCTTTTTCAGCATGATGAAATGATTCTCCTTTTCCTTTCATCCCTGATTTTCATTCCATCCTTTCAGTAGATTGATAATTGTATCCTGTGTGGCTATCCTGCTCCATAATCCCCTTGTGACCAAGAAAACTCTATAGCAAGCCTTAATCCACGACTCCGCGCCCAATGGTTCGAAACTTATCACACCTTACCTTGCCTTTTTGTCTGAGATTCCTACCTTCCATCCAATCACAAACAAAACACCCCTGAACCAAAAGTTAGCCTAAAATCATCAACAAAGTTGAATCATTATAGAGAGAGCCCTCTCTGATTGCAGGTGGGCTAGAACCTGCAATCCAAAGATTGGTTTGTGGTTACCTCGGCCGTATCCCTATAAGGAACCTAGGGACAACATGAGTGATAACAGGTCGCAATGATGTAAATCATCGTTGATTCTTATCAATCTAGATCCCTTCTTTTATGAATATTTCAACTTGAGAGTACTTTTTTTGTCTCATTATGAGTATCTCCCTAGTTTAGAGGGAGTTTCATCATCATCATCATCACCACCATCAATCTCATCATTTCATTATCGTCATAATCACCATTCATGTCATCATCATCATCATGATTATGGACATTGTCGTCATTTGTTCATAATTATAGGTGTCGTAAGAAATATCATCAACCCAAAAAACATTACGGGTGCTCAAAAAGGGTTGTTAGGACACATGATATATACAAGATAAATGACAACTTTATTCTTTAGAGATGATCGATGATCATCATCATCACTACCATTATCATCGTCATTATAATTTTCATCGTCCCCATCATCATAATTAATGTAATTTCTATCATCATTGTTGTCAACTTCGTCATGAACATCATAATCATCATTCATGCCATTATTGTTGTTGATGATGACCAAGATGAAAATAATGATAATGATGATGACTTGGAAGATGACTCTAAAGATAATGATTATGATTATGACCATGACAACATTTAAAAATTGGGAAGATTGTCCAAGGTCATTAGCATCGCCATCATCATTGTCATTATAACCCCCATCATCTTTATCATAATTTTGATTATCATAATATTAATAAAAATTCATGTCATCGTCATCATCTTCATTATCATCATTGTCATAATTATTGACATTGTCATCAGTTGTTCATAATGGTTAATGTTATAAGAAATATCGTCAATGCAAAAAATATATGAGTGTTGGAAAATGGATGCACAAGTCAAAAAAAAAAAATGGGGGCAACAATAGACGTAAAATTAGATGAAGAGTGGGCATAACATAAGTAGATGTAAAACAAGACAGAAAAATTGACACAAAAGCGGATGAAAAAGTAGATGCAATAGTTGATGCAAAATTGGACACAAAATAGGATGCAAACATGGATGAAAAAGTCGAAGAAAACATGAGTGTAATAGTAGGCATAAAACTTAGCATGAATTGTTGTGAAATAAATGTGGATACAACAATGAACAAAAAAAAAATACACAAACTTGGATGAAAAAAGGAGGAAAAATTGGATGTAAACATGGAAAAAACATGGGTGCAATAGTGGACACAAAATTAAATTCAAAATTGGACGCATCAGAAGTGGATGTAAAAGTAGATGCAAAATGGAATGCAAAAAACATAAAAATTATTTGGTGCAAACTTGGACATAAAAGAGGACGCAAATGTGGATGAAAAATTGGAAAAAAATGTGGGTTTCAATAATAGGCACAAGATATGGCACAACAAAAGTGGATGAGAAAGTCTATGTAATAAAAACACAAAAAAAGATGCAAACTTGGATGCAAGACAAGATGAAATAAGGGATGCAAAAGTGGATGCAAACACGGGTGCAACAACAGAAACAATATTGGATGAAAAATATGGATGCAATGGAAGTAGATGCAAAAGAAGATACAAAATGAGTTGCAAAACCAAACAGAAAAGTGGATGCAAAAATAGATGCAATATTTTAATGCGAAAGTTGATGCGAACATGGATGCAAAATTGGAAGAAAATATGGGTACAACAGTAAACACAAACATGGTACAAGTAGTGTCACAATAAAAGTGGATGTAATGATAGATGCAAAAAAGAAGCAAATGAAGATGAAAAATAAGATGCAAAAAGGGATGCAAAAGTGGACGTAAACATGGGTGCAACAATGGATGAAAAATATGATGCAACAAAATTTGATGCTAAAGTAGATGCAATATGAGACACAAAACCTTATGCAAATCTTGACACAAAGGGGATGCAAAAAATGATGTAAAAATGGATGCAAAAAATGATTTTAA
Organism: Pinus taeda; assembly: GCA_000404065.3. Classification (NCBI taxonomy): domain Eukaryota; kingdom Viridiplantae; phylum Streptophyta; class Pinopsida; order Pinales; family Pinaceae; genus Pinus; species Pinus taeda. The sequence goes on from APFE031026857.1 coordinate 64,297, forward strand.
AAATGATGCAAAAGAGGATGCAAGAGATGATGAGAAAGATGATGCAAGTGTAGGTGCAAAAAGTGGATGCAATGAATGATACAAAAGTTAGTGAAACAAAATTAGGTGCCAAACCTGATGCAAAACATGGTGCAAAGGATGGCATAAAACTTGGCATAAAACCTGGTGTAAAATCTAGTGTAAAACCTGATGCAAAACCTATTACAATACTTGGTGCTAAACTTGGTGTAAGACTTGGTGAAAGACTTGGTGCAAACTTTGCATCAATTTTTGCACCATGTTTGATAAATGGACACAAATAGCACCAAAAATGGGCTCTAGATGCAAGAAAGGAAGCAAAAAGGGACGCTAATCATAGGGTTTTGTTGTAGTGCCAGGACCCATGTCCTGAAACAGTGCTTTGAGTCTCAAAACTGTGCAATGTTGTTCAAGTTGTCTTGTTGGTATTACATCCAGAAATTACATAGACGAGCCTCCCAGGAGCTCATTTAGGTAGTAGTCACTATCTACTGAAATTACACAGATCTACCTCTCAGTGAATACAGGAAATCATGACATGTTGAAATCACTTCCAAGGAGTTGATGAGAAGGATGAAGAGACCAAGTAATGGAAAAGGTCAGGACTACATGCAAACTTCATCGAATGCATGATCATCTTGAGGGTAAGTATGGTAAGTAAGGAACATATTTCGAAGTACACCTCTTAGTCGAGTTGTTGGACTACTTTTCATTGTCATATCACCTTGTTATCAGTAACATGCATGTGCGCAAATGTGAAATGTCATATTATGTGTTTATTCTACATGTTTTGCCTCTTTTTCGCTTGTTTGATCAATTATTGTCTTCCACATGTTGATTTCTATGTCACTTTTGCAACCTAATTCTTTTGATGTTGAGGGTTGTGTTTGAGTTGTGTTCGTCAAGTACACATCTATCACACTCGCACATGATGTTGTATGAATTGTTGCGCAAGTGTCATCATGGTCATTCAACGATCTATCACAAGTGTTTTTCTTGTCGCTCACATCATCAGTCAATCACACTGAGTATATGTTGTCTTGATGGTTTGAGGTGTCTTGTCGTCGAGTCATGTTAAGTGTGTGTTTTCAAGCTCATATATGCACAAGTTCACTCACTCACACACTTAGTCATTTTTCTAAAATGTTGATGATCAGTTCACCCTCCAATAGCCAAACCTTCACTGAGATGCATTGCACAGTTTCAGCTCTCAATGATAATGTACTAGTACCGAGAATTGCGTAGAGCTTGAGTTTTTTTCACAAGTAACCTGCACTATGCAATCTTGGAATCGACTGGATTGGCTGTCACCCAGAACAGTGCAAAAATTGCTTAGCAAGCCATTTCAATCTATGTCACCCGCAGGCACATCAACCAAGCCTCTAGCTAGTCAACCAGAGAATGTGACTGGGCAGTGACCTTGGGACTCACTCCCCCAAAAAAATTCTCAAAATATGCAAAGCATGACCACTTCGCTGAGTAAATAATTTGCGTAGACATGCCAGACATACATCCTGTGTCCATCACTATCTCCCTGCAAAAATTGCACAATTTTTCCAGCCATTTAGTCAGCCTATTTCTCACCCAGAAAACTATGCATTTTTCATGAGCAGTCTCCCAACTTTCCAACATCCTGTTTAGTTTAGAAATTGTGATGGGATGTTCAATAGGCCAACCTCCCAGCAATTGTGCAATTTTTTCTAGCAGACTCCCACAGCCCTCTCCAAGCTCCCTAGAAAAATTGTGCATTTTTTCCAAGCCAACCTCATGCATCCCACTGCTAGCTCCTTGGAGAAATTCTATAGTCTTTACTGCCAACCCCTCTACTACCTACACTGCCTCCTTGAAACAAATTATGCATATCTTCCCTCTAGCCGAGCTAGATCCGGCGGACAATCACTGCTAATCTAGATTGTCCATCTCATTCTCCCAGTGACCTCTATGGAATTTTCACTGGCATTGCCTGAAGCCTACATCCTGGCTTGAAATCTACTTTGCACAATTCAGATCCTTATCCTCTCTCCAAGACACCTGCATATGAAAGCGAATGATAATGCATCATGGTAGACTAGAAGATTTCTGGATTTAATGTCGTCTCATCATGAGTGATTGCAGATACATGTACATGGATGAGACATGACACATTGATGAATGAGATGAACAAGGAGAGCATGTGAGGAGATTGTTTCATGAACAGAAGAATGAGGAATATGTGCAAGGATATTTTTTTGCGAACAAATGAACACATGAAGCATGTAAAAGTACAAGCAAAGCAGGAACATGCACTTGAAAACATCATGCAAACACCAATACCATCGAAGACCTCGCACACCTTGCCATGAAAAAATGAATCCATAATACAACAATAGCACATTTATCACTAAACAACAATGCAACTCGACATGGACACCACTAATAGCATGAAAATACCAAAATTTTGATGTCAAGTCATGTCATGAGTAATGTCGGCCAAATCGCTATTGTGGGCCATACTGTTGTAATCAATGTAATGTAATGTGGAAGGTCAAGAGACCCACATGTAAAGTTTAAGAGTCATGAGAGTCAAACAGTCATGAGGGAAGTTGAATAGTCACAAGGGTTAGTTTCACCCTTGGCTATAAATACTCCTCATTTTTAGATGCAAAAGACTTTTCACCTTGGGTCCTCCCACATAGTCTTGAGAGTCTGTAATCTTTTCTTTGAGGAGTAAGCAGTGGTTCGAAAGGCTCACATACGGGGTTATTTATGTGATGGTGTACTGATGTGTCTTGGAACTTTTGCTTAATTCTGAAGCCTATTAATATGCCATCACATTTTCACACATGTATTGTATTAATTTGTAAGACTATTCTTTGGATGCTTGTAATGCGCATTTATTTAAATTGTATTAAGATATTTGAACTATTTCAATTGTTTTAGTACATATTTTATTGGAAATGCGTTGTATCAATTTCTAACGTTCTCTTGGCCATCATGTCTATCCCACCATACACTCGATAGATTCATTCTTCTAAACTTGTTTTAATTCTCATCGCACTCGTGTGGACTATTTGGTTGGGTGTTGGACGTGTTATTTGTTCACCTTGTGTTTGTGACTGCTGCATCCGTGTGGACTACTCCTCTAGAAGCTATGCATGACCTCTTGTCTTGTGTGTCTCTAGCAGAGTTGGGACTATCCCCTTTCAACCTAAGACTCACTTCCACACTCTCCCTCTGTAGTGAAAGAAGTTTGGAACAAGTAACACCAAACACTCACCACGCACACAAACATTGTTGCTTGAAGACAAAGAAAAAAACTCTCACATGCTAACAAGAAGGAGCTAAGGAATATCTTTAAGATCATGTAAATTGGGTTATCGTACTGAATGGGACTCCTACACCAAACGATGTGAGGTCTATTTGGGACTTCATACAGGGGGGATGCCCTGAACGTTGGTGTGTCTAGCACCATCAACACATGGATAAAATTTCCATAGTGGTAAGTTGTACCAATTTTTCTTGCAGTTTCTCTCTTAGCCCTTTCTTCTCTATCTGTTGTTTCTCCTTCATGACTGAATCCCTTATCCTTAAGTTATTCCATTCCTTTCTTATTTCATTCACTTTCTCCTCCATAAGGCTAACATCTTCCAACTTCTTAGATTTTGCAACTTTCATCCATCTATGAGTCTTGCCTCTTTCCCTTTCCAACTCAAAGAAGAGTGGTATTGAAAATTTCTCAGGTATAATCCTACCTCCCTCAACAAATTTGTAGTAGGATTCAAGGTTAGGTTATGGACCATGCTCCTAGAGTTCATTGAGACATTCTTTCCTTCCTTTTGTTGTGGTTGTCCCTCCTTATAACATCTCTTTCTTCTACTATAGCAACCCCTATTTCTCTTGTAGAAGCACTTGTTCCTCCTCAAGCAACCCTTGTATCTCTTGTAACACTCCTTCTTTCTCTCGTCGTAGTCATTTTTATCTCTATAACAGCTAGGTTTTATTTTTGTAGCTCCTTTTCTTTGTCTTTTAAAAAAGAAGCTTGTGCTTTGAGCCTCTTAGATGTGATTTCTCTAGTGGTGGGAATCCCTATGGGTGTGTTGTACTACGAAACAACCCCCCACCCATTATTAACTAATAATGGCTAGCATTTGAGTTATAAATGGGGACCCTTTTTAATTTTTTAAGCCTAGGATAATAATGCCTAACTCTAAAGAAAAGCTTAGAAAAACCTTGCAAAATGAGCTAAGGGGGCAGCCTATTTCACAAATCACATATCGTGCTTTTCCACATCACTATTCAATAAAACCTTTAGGAAATTGTGAAATGAGAAAAGATCTCCCACTGTGGTAACCTCATCTTGCCATTACGCAATCGCATTTAAAACTTGAACATGCCTTAGAACAAACATTAACAATTTTGCGAAATGCGATATTGTGATTTTCGCAATCACAATTCGCTCAATATATCTAATAAGTGTTAGATGGTACCCATTTAAGTACGACAATCTACAACTAAGGAGGTAAAGCATGTGAAATAATTGAGTTTTAAATAATAAGAACAAATGAGTTGATAGGTTATTAAATGTTTAGCGGCCCGAGGGAGGATAATCATTTTCCACGTTATGGGTATTTATAATCGAATATCTCATAAAAACCTTTCTCATGATCCAAATTCATTTCATAGAGTATTTTAGTCTTAATTACTTCATATCGTTTGCGCTGATATATCTTGTCTGTTTCAAGGCAAGTGACAAAAGACATGTTCTTAAGAAAGGTGATGTAGAAGCAAACTAAGAAGATCGTTGTTGAAACAGAGGATATAGAGATGACTTTTATCTTTGTTGATACAGTTTGTGATGCAGATGGAGGTGCAACATCTTGAGAACTAATTTACAATAGACTAGAGGACGAGTGTCCTAAAATCACTATTACGAGAGCAACAACTGGGTTAACAAAGCCTTTAGTACCTCAATGCAGGGATGCCTCCTATTCTTTCCTTCATAGGATAGAAGCAAGAGCCAAAATCCTCCCGTACATAAACATGATCAGATGGGTGGTCAAAACCCTTATCATTGAAGATAGGTAGTTCAAGAATTCAAGGATGGAGCTCATAGGATCATTCAAGGAAAAAGACTTGAAGGCAATATATCACATACCTAACCCACAGGAAATATATGATAGCATATTTGTGGCTAACTTCACAAAGAATAATCCAAACCCATTCAAGTTAATTCAGATTTGGAGAATGTTAGACAACAAATTGAAGTATGACAAATTGAGTATGTATGCAATAGCCATGTAGACTGTATGGACTGCCAAATAACACTAAGTTTTCAATAAAACGGATTCCCTTGATCGATGCTTGTGTTAATTCCTATATCATGAATTGGCCTTCTATCTTATCTAACAACTTAGGCACCTCCATTACTGAATATCAACAAAAGAAAGTCTCATGTTCATATAACCTCCCTCCCTTCTATTTATATGCTTATATTATGGATGCTATCTATTTTTGCACAACAATTCCAACCATGGGTTAGAAATGGACCATACATGATCCCTACCAATCCATCTCAGTCATAAAAAATATGGGAATCACATTACATACCTCACTTCTATAAGATATTTCATTCTATTGTGTTTCCCTCACACCAAATGATTTTCAATAAGAAAGCCCCTAGGTTTTTCCAAGAAGCTGCATCAGACTTGCTTGCTGTAGGCAAGTATTTTATTGAGGAATGGTTCACCTACATTAGGGTTTTTGGTAGCAGTGTTGATTCACATGTCCTTCCTTTATATGTTTCTGATAAGCTATTAGCAAGGGATATTTCCTACCAGACTATAGGAAAGGGCCTAACTAAAGTTCTTAAAGATGGCAAGAGGTCATTATGGCCTACTTTCCCTGTCAAATTTGTCTCTTTTACTTTAGCTAATTTTTTTCATGCTACTAAGGATTTAGCACAAATGGAAGTCCTCATGCTTCATACATTTCCTACAAGGCAATTTGACCCAAACAAAGTGGCATAGAATGTCACTGTAGGACTAAAGCTCAAGGTATACAACCATGGAGATAATTACTTTGAGGATTTATTACAGTGAGCATTTTCTTTTGAGAAAGAACTTGAATGGGAAAAGGCAAACCTGAAACCTAAAGATTTTCAAAGATTTCAAGAATTCATGAATGAGAGGCTCTGGGTCATTCCAATGCATCAATTAAAGCTTGAAGATAAGCCTACCCCAAGTAACATTGTCGATAACACAAAACCTAGCTCTCAAAATGACTCTTAGTTAAACACTGAGAATACACCAAAGCTCCAAATACTCAAGAAACAGAGGAATTCAAAACTCCTTCGAAAATTCATCAAGATACAGAGGCAAAGTCTGTTGGTGAACAATATACACCTATGGATCAAGAAATAACAACATCCCAACATGCTTAAATTATCCCTGCTCTGTCCACATCAGATATTGTTTTGAAAGTGATGGAGATACCTCCACTTGATGTATTGTATAGCCCTCTCCACATGGCTATAGTCTAAAGGCAAAGGAAAAGGAGAAGGGTAGACGCCCCTGAATTCTCACCTGGTGATGAGCCAATGGATGTTGTTTGGAAGGACATGCCTTTCAATCCGGCTGAAAACTTTATTAGACTGTCACAGTTCACAAGAGCATACGCATCAACCACTATTGATAAGGCTACTAAGGTGTCTACTCTACTAAAGGAAAAGGAGGAAAGAATTGTGCAGCTCGAACAAGAGTTTGAGATAGAAAAAGCAAGTGCAAACAAGCAGGCAACCAAGCATCTCACACAATTGCAGCAGGACATGGAAGCGTTAAAAATAAGCCATGAAGTCAACTTGTCGGCCAAAACCATGAAACTCCAAGAATTACAAAAATCTATGGACAGGTACAAGAATGTTCCCACTACTGAGGAATTGATTAAAGAGTCTCTAGAACTAAATTCTCTTCTAGTCAAGTAGTAAGAGTATTTCTGCCAAAAGCTGTCACACATCACTCCCTACCTGATTACTAGCGAGCAACTCATAAACAAAGCCATTGACTGGAGAACAATGCTTAATGATTTAAACACCAAAGTCTCTAATTTCATTGAATGGAAGGAATCAAAAGAGGGAAATAAGGTCAATCTACTCGAGATTGAGGAAACTCACAAAGACATCATCTTCACTGATTGGGATGCAAGGATCAAACAGGTCAAGCTGGTAGTTGCGAGGGAAGCTATAGTATCGAAGAACATCATTAAGGCAGTAAATCATACCCTGATGACTACCAATCTCATCAAGGAGGGTAATACGAAGTAAATGTCTGACTTAACTACTCTAAGTAAAGGCTGGTAAGAAAAAGCAGGGAATCAAAGAGATGCAATTACAAAATTGACTACAACTGATTGGGAGTTATATTGGCAATATCTGGTCAAGCCACATAGCTAGATTATGACCCTCAACTACTCCCCTCATGTGACTCAAAGGATGACTCCACTTCTTGCTGATGCAATCTTTACAGGACAACTCAAATCTCAATTCGGACCACCTCCTCAAATTCAACTATGATCGATATTTGTGATTTAAAGGACAAGCTAGTAGACAACAAGTCATCCTCTTAATTCTACTTAATTGATATCTCTTTATTTTTGGATTTAGTTACCTATGTAGGAGGAAGGTTATTTGAAACCTCCTCAAATTTTGTATAATCTATTTTTTGCACACTTAGCTAGAATAGTATTTATACCCTTCTCATGCATTTAGGGAAGCCTCCGAAATTGTATCAAAAACATTTGCAAAGGATGCACTATTGTATGTTTGTGAATGCTTTGGTGAAATGATGGAACATGATCTTTTATTTTAGATATTAGACTACTTTCCTTTGTTGATGCACTTTTGTATTCTTGGGAGACAATTTGATTTGAAGGAAGAAGTTGGTCTATGTCATTTGTCAAATGAGTAGGACTTCATACATCTGGCACTATTATCATGTATGCATAATTTTGTTTACATTTAATTAGTGGAAAAAATTTATTTTCATGAATTATATGTGATATTTATTGTTTCTATGAAGCATTAATTGCAATTTTGTATGATGCCATAACTGAAGTTTTGACTTTCATATATAACTCATTAAACATGCGATATATTTTATAAATTTCTTTGACTAACTATTTAGTCAAAGGAATTATATCTTATGTTATCATCTCCATTTAATTGTGTTCAATATTTATTATCTCATGTTAAACAAATATCTTTGTAGATCGCATACCATACAAAAACACCTAGGTTTATATTAGAATATGTTATGTTAGAGAAATTGCATCATAGAATAAGTCACTTAGATTATCATTATTCTATTGCAAAACACTCATGAACCACCTTCTCTCATCTTAAAACCCACATTTGGAAACCGGTCCCATTATCCCCAGTAGGAGCCACAACTTTAAACGGAAAAGGAGTTGTCTTAAGGTATGGATCAGGTGGTTATCCCCCATGTTTTGGCTGCAGAATTTTGAGGCTACAACATTTTGGCACTAGAAGGAGGGCCTTCAGCTATGAATGGCACATAACCTAAAGATTATTCGGAAATCATTCACAAGAGATAAAGCCCCTCCATCACTTCTATACCTTCTAGATCTCCTTCAGAATCCCCTAACTAGAAATATAAAGTTGTAGCAACATCTCCCTCATCTCCTGAAGTAGTAAGGCAACCACCATCTCTAGATTATATTCTAGAATCTCCTGAAGTTCATTCTTTCATATAGAAATTGGAATAGATATCCATTTCTACTGAGAAGCCAGAGAGACCTGAATTATCTAAAGAAAGCATTACCTCCTTATTGCAACAAACTTGTGTATTGACTAGAGTGCAAAGTGAGAAACTTGGGGTCACTCCTTTTGGTTTACCTATCCCTCCATGACATAGGAAAGTCACTTCATTAGTATCTAAATCAGATACTAGTGATATCACATCAACTTTCCACCTATCTATTTCGTCATCCACTTCTACTCAATCCACTACTTCTCAAATATCCACTTCCCCCATTAGTACTATAATTATCGGTACTAACCTAGTAGTAATTTCTTCACCATCTATACTTACTTCTAGACCGACCTTCTCATTTTCGAAGTCCTCAACTCAAGTTATGTCCAATCAACCTACTCAACCTTAAACAAATCCTGGTATTGTCCTGGTTGCAAATCCAAATGCCCTCCCAGCAAACCCAGAAAAATGGTTGGCTTAGTATAATCCTTACGATGCTCTCCTGACCGAAGAACATCTAAACAATTTTGTGTTATCCATGAATCTCAATGGGGTTGGACATGAGGATGTTGTAATGAGATTGTTTCATTATACTTTCCAAGGATCTATTGGATCTTGGTATTTTTCCCTTCCAGCAAGTTCAATTAGAGACTGGGATACTTTTCAAGAAGTATTTCTCACAAAATTTGGTGATGACACAACTGTAGCATCCTTGATCAATGATATTTCTAATTTAAAAGCTAATACAAATGAAAATATAGAATATTTCAACTCCAGATTTAATAAATTTCTAAACAAAATCCCAACTACTCTAAACCTATTGTAGATGTACAAATAGAATGGTATATATAATCTCTTCCTTCTAATAATGCAATCTTTGTAGATAGATCCAATATAGCTACCCTTGTAGAAAACATGAAATAAATCTTATTTGTAGAGAGAAGAATCATAGCTTTGGAAAAAAAATCACAAACAGATGAGAGGAAGACCAAGAAAGTTACATTTAAAGATGACTCTAAGAAGAAAACTTCAAAGGACCCTTTCAATCTCGAAGACCATTAGAAAATGTTAAAAATAATGTCTAATGAAATGGTAGAAATAAAAAAATAGGTCGAAGATTCATCTGCTCCTAAAAAAACTTTCCGATCATTCAAAAATAACTCCTCTTCTACATAACAACCTCCAAACACCATTTCAAATGTTTAATCTGACCAAGAATCAGGAGAAGATTCACCAAATGATGAAGAAGTTGAAACAAAAGAAGAAATCAAACTAAATGGGATGTGGGATTTTCTTCTCCCAACTGAAGAAGAGGCACAAGAAATGCTAGCAACTACTAGAAGAAAAAACTCTCCTAACACGTCTACCACAAATTAGAAGCAAAAATCTACTACTCCTGCAAAAGAGAAAATAGTAACTAAGAAGTCTAAGACCATCCAAACTGACCCTATGCCTCTAGACTCCCCGAATGGTAATCTCGGATATAATCGAATACAATATAGTGGAAGACATGAAAAAGACCATAGCTAATATTATGTTGCATGAGCTTACTAAACACAATCAACAATAGAAAATCCAGTTAAGAGAATTGAAAGCAGTACCAGTATCCCCCCTACCATCTGATGTAGTTACTCAAGCCACCTAGAATATGGGAAGACCTCCTTCATCCTCAAATAAAGTAGATCCCTCAGATCTAGTTCTAATTGGTGATAGGTCTATTTCTCATGTTCCTCCATTTATGCTTATGAAATTTTCAACATGAATGTTCATAATTGCCTTGTTGACTCAAGAGCCTCCTCAAACATAATGCCAAGGGCTATGTGTACTAAATTGAACATTACACCTCAAAAATCTGCAGTACACATAGTTCAGTTAGAAAGGACGAAAGTAGAGGTACTTGAAGAAATGGCATTAGTTTCAATTAGGCTTTCCTCTAATCCAAAAGTTTCACAAATAATTGATATATTGGTGGCTGATATCCCTAAATTTTATGGCTTGATTCTCAACAAGGATTGGTCTTAAAAATTGCATGGTTATTTTGCAATTGACTAGTCTCACATGTGGTTGCCACACAACAGTAAACCATAGTAAATCATGGTAGACCGAGAAAATTTCATGAAATATATAGTCACAGACCTTGAGGGAAGCAATGAACCTGTTTCCTTCACTAATAACATCATTGGAAACTACTCAGATGAGTCCTCTCTAGGATCTTTTAATGCTCAGAAGTCTCCTTTTTTAGATAGTGTTGTAGTTTCTCAAATTGAAAATTTCTCACAAACAGATGCTTCCAAGTGTTTAAATTTAGTTCATAAAGTTTATAATGAATCTCTATTTTGGACTATCTATTTTTATGGTTCTAAATCAAAAGATGGTGTAGGTGCAGGATGCATTTTGATGAATCCGCAATGAGAGAAATTAATATTGGCCTGCAGACTTGAATTTCAGTGTACTAATAATATCGTTGAATATGAAGCACTGATCCAAGGACTGTATAAAGCCATTAATCTTAATGTAAACTACCTTCAAGTCTATGGCAACTCTAAAATAATTATGAAATAGGTGAGAAATACAATTCACTGTGTTTCTGGGCATCTTAAACACTATCAATCTTTAGCTTAGAAATTGGCTTCTCATTTTTCTGCGTTCAACATTTCTTCAATCCCTAGACTCCAGAACACAAGTGCTGACTTATTGCCAATGTGACAACTAGACTTTTACCATCAAAAGACTTTAGTTTGGACAAATTTTCAATAGAATTAATATTTAGACCATCTGTTCCTAACAATATAAGAAATTGGAGAGTATTCAATAATGATGCAAATATAGTAAATTTCTCTACATCAGAAGGATCATATGAAGAGCAGATCATAGACAAACATGAGCATGATATAGGAATAAAAAATAATCTTGATCTAAACCCAATTACTAAGTTTGTGGTTAATATGGAAGATCTTTGTGATTTGAAGGATAGATTTAAGAAAATTACTAACTCCAAAACTCAAAGTTCTACTCTGAGATTTGAACTAGTGAAGCTAGGATCAAATGAGAAATCTCAAAATATCAACCTAGGTCTTGACCAAACCTTGAAAGTAAGATTAAATTGAAATTGAATAGGCTTCTAAAGTCTGAGATAATCTTCCCTGTCAGGCATTATAAATGGGTATCGAAATCCTGTGAGGAAAAAGAACAGTGATATTAGGATTTGAATTGATTTTAGAAACCTAAACAGAGCTTGCCAAAGGGACAAGTTTTCATTGCCTACTATGGAATATGCATTGCAATCAGTTACAGGTTCCAAATTAAAGTCTTTTCTAGATGGATTCTTAGGATACAATCAAATCCTTGTGCATCCAGATGATAGATTAATGAAAACATTCATGACCAAGTGGGGAACATATGCCTATCAGAAAATGCCTTTTGGACTAATAAATGTTGGTGCCATATTTCAACGTACTATGGACATTTCCTTTAGAGGTCTAATCAATAAATATGTTGATATTGACTTGGATGATATCACAGTCTATTCCATGGATAGGAGCAATCATTTAAGTTACCTCAAGCACATCTTTGAAATATGCATGAAATATGACATTTCCTTAAACCCCAAAAAATCTTATTTTTCTTTACTAGAAGGAAAACTCGTTGGGTTTATAGTATCCAAGAAAGGAATTTACATCAATCCTGATAGAGTCCAAGAAATTGAAAAAATCCCCGTCCCACATAATAAGAAAACCATGCAATCATTCCTAGGCCAAATAAATTTTGTTAAATGATTCGTCCTAGATTTTTCACAAATAGTCTTAGCCTTTCAAATGATGATAAGAAAAAATGCAGTTTTCAGATGGAGTAAGGATGAAAGAGAATCATTTGATTTGATAAAGAAAGCCATTATTAATGCCCCTTCATTAAAAACTCTTGACTTTCTCAAAGCCTTTGTATTATATACTTTTTCATTTTATACTTCGTATGCTGCATTTTTGACATAGTTGAATGATGAAAATGTCGAGGCCCGCATCTCCTTTTTTAGTTCTAACTTACAAGGCACCATATTAAATTATTTAGCTGTAGAGAAACAAGCATTTGCTATCTTTAAAACTTTGAAGCATTTCAGAAATTTTCTTCTTAAAACCCACACAAAGATAGTTGTACCCTACCTTGCAGTAAGATAAGTACTGATTCAAAGAGAAGTAGGGGAGAAAAGAGCTAATTGGGTGACTACACTCCAAGAATGTGATGTAGAAATCTGGTGAGCTAAAATTTTTAGGGGCCAAGGTTTTTGTAGGATGTTAATAGGAGCTTCACAGTTGCCATTGAAAGAAGATGGAGGTAATGAAGTACAAATATCAGAGATAAGCCTCAACGATATGCAATCACAATACGCTGACTTGAAATTTTATCTTAAAAACGGACATGCTCCTATGCACCTTAATTATAAAACAAAGTGAGCTTGAAGATTAAAGTCAAATCAGTATGAGCTAGTTAATGATGTACTGTTTAGGAAGAATTATGCTTTAGTATTTCTAATATGCTTAGAGAAACTTGAAGCTGAGAAGGTCATGCAGGAATTACATGATGGACTAGCTAGAGGATATTTTGGAGGAAATACCACTGCTCACAAAATCGTGAATGCAGGATATTACTAGCCAATGATATTTAAAGATGCAAATGAATATGCAAGGAAGTAAAAAATTTGTCAAACTACATCCGGAAGAGAAAGAAAGAAAACATTCCCTTTACAATGAGTTAACATCCAACAACCATTCGAACAATGGGGATTAGATATAATTGGTGAGATTATTCCCAACTCTTCCAAGAAACATAGGTACATCCTTACAGCTACCAATTAATTTACTAAATGGGTAGAAGTTGTCCCATTAAATATAGCTAATACAGAAAACATCAAAGATTTCATTGACCAATACATAATTACCTGGTTTGGCTTACCCTCGGCTTTAATGTTTGACAATGCATCTTACTTTCCTGGAAATACAATGGTAGAATTTGCTCTTAAGCGAGGTTTCAATTTAAAATATTTAGATAATTATTATCCTAAAGGTAATGGATTAGCATAATCAACAAGAAAAAACCTCATCAAAATTATCAAAAGAACTATTGATCAAAATCATAGGAATTGGCATAAAGCATTAACATTTTCTCTATGGGCAGACATCGTTACTCAAAAAGCCTTGATTGGTTCTTCTTCTTTTTCTTTACTTTATGGAAAAGAAGTTTTTCTTCCCACAAACGTAGCAATCCCATCTCTTGTCCTAGTACAATTTATCAATGAAATCCCTTCATCTTCTCTCCAGGCTAGACAATTTGAAATTCTCAAACTCAAAGAAGAAAGAGAAAAGGCTAAAGAAATCCACTTCCATCATCAACAATTAGTCAAAGCTTCTTTTGATACAACTTTTGCCAGTCAAAAATCCCTTGAAGTAGGTGACTTAGTTCTCAAATGGGACAAGGCACATCATGAAAAAGGTAGACATACCAAATTCCAAAGACTATGGCTTGGCCCTTTTCAAATTATTGAAAAAATCGGACAATCAACGTTTCTTTTACAAGACTTGTCTTCTAGGAAAGATTGTTTGCTCGTTAATGGGAAAATATTGAAAAGGTACTTTTCTTAAGAAATAACCTCTTCCAATTTTGTAATGTATCATTTTTTAGGAAAATAACGGTTAACTAGTATATACTTTTGGATTTTCGAAATAAGCCTTTGATAACTTTTCTGATTTTTCCCTTTTATAAGAAAATAGGAGTTAAAAGGAACAATTAGGACATTTAATTACTAAAATAAAGTTCATGTCTTTGAAAAAATTTGATCTTGCTTAAAAACATTTATTTTATGAGAAAACTCGTATCTTTATAGGATATGAAGGTTTTGTTATCAGTCAAGAAAAGAATCTTTAACCTAGCAAGGACTTCCTATAGATCAATATCTTTAAAATCTATCATTATCACGCAAAAGCCTTAAAAAATTCAATGGTCCACTCCATCTATTAAAATTTTCCTTTTTCAAAGTGTAATTCTAAAATATAAAAAAAATAAATGATAAAGAGTCTCATTATGGGCTTGTTTACCATGTTCATATGGAAGTAATTAAAACTGATACTACCAATACTGCATATCAAAACAGGGTAATAGCTAATGACCTTGATTAGAAGACAAAGGGTCTCATCAAGAGTTGTCTTGTTCAGTTTAGTTACAACTGGTGAATGGCATTGTGATCAATAGGTTACCATGCCTAGACAATGTCTTTTAAGGAAAACATTTACACTCAAAAGGTAAAAAAAGAAAAGAAAAAAGAGCAATGTCCAAGAGAGATTCAATTCAAACGAATATCATTTCAAAATCTAAAAATTCATACAAATGGTATAATGGATCATTGTTGGTTAAAAGGTAACCCTGTCGAGGCCATGATCACTTGTCGGCAGCAGAGGCTCTATCTGTCATAAATGAGTAAAAAACTAAAAAACTAATTTGCAGGAGGCACCTAATATATTATTTTAAACCTTATTATCGATTGATGCTAACATTTATATTTCTATCGTTACAAGGGTGAAGTAATTAAGCAGATGGGCCTGATTAGGTAATGGTGGTTCAAGAGAAATGTTGTTTACCTTATAACTCATGAAATCATTATTCTTATAACTCCAATTACTTTGAAAGTTTTAAGAAATTTTAGAAAATTACTCAAAGATAACTGGTTCTCCCAAGTGAATCGCTAATTGTTGTACTACAAAACAATCCCCGCCCCCCATTATTAACTAACAATAGCTAGCATTTGAGTTATAAATTTGGACCCTTTTTAAAATTTTAAGACAACGATAATAATGCCTTACTCTAAAGAAAAACTTAGCAAAACCTTGCAAAATGAGCTAAGGAGGAAACCTATATCGCAAATCGCATATCGTGCTTTTCCACATCACTATTTTACGAAACTTTTGCAAAATTGAGATATGCGAAAAGGTCTCCCATAGTGATAAACTCATCATGCCATTACGCAATCTCATTTTGCAATTTGCAAAAAACTTGAACATGCCTTGGGAAAAACATTAATGATTTTTCGAAATGTGATATTGCGATTTTCGCAATCGCATTTCGCAAGATATATCTGATAAGCGTTATATAGTACCCATTTAATGACCAGGATTTGCGATTAAAGAGGTAAAGAATGTGAAATAATTGCATTTTAAATAATTAGAACCAACGAGTTGATAGGTTATTAAATGTTTAGCGGCCCGAGGGAGGATAATCATTTTCCATTTTATGGGTAGTTATAATCAAATATCTTGTAAAAACCTTTCTCACGTTCAAAATATTTTTCACAAGGGATTTCATTCTTAATTACTTGATGTCGTCTGTGCTGATATATCTTGTCTATTTCAAGCAAGGGACAAAAGACATATCCTCAAGAAATATGATGCATAAGCAAACTAAGAAGACCGTTGTTGAAACAGAAGATACAGAGATGGCTCTTATCTTTTCTGATATAGTATGTGATGCAACTGGAGGTGCAACAACTTTGGAAGTAATTTACAATAGATTGGAGGATGAGCATCCTAAAATCACTATTACGAGAGCAACATCTGTGTCAAAAAATCCTTCAGTACCTCAATTAGGGATGCGCCCTATTGTTTCCTTCATAGGATAGGAGCAAGAGCCAAAATCCTCCCCTACAAAGACATGATCAGATGGGTGGTCAAAAACCTTATCATTAAGGATAGGCAGTTCAAGAATTCAAGGACGGAGCTCATAAGATCGTTCAGGGCAAAAAACTTGAAGGCAATGTAGCACATACCTGACCCACAGGAAATTTACGAAAGCACATTTATGGCTAACTTCACAAAGAATAATCTAGACCCCTTCAATTTAATTCAGACTCAGAGAATCGTAGACAACAAATTCAAGTATCAAAAATTAGGTATCTATTGAAAAGCCTCTTTGGGAAACCCCTACAATTATGTAGCAACAATGTTATGTAGAGTGTATGGACTGCCAAATAAAACTAAGTTTTTAATATAATGGATTCCCTTGATTGATGTTGGTGTCAATTCCTATATCAAGAATTGGACTTCTATCATATTTGAAAACTTAGCTACCTCCATTACTGAATATCAACAAAAGAAAGCCTCCTCTTCAGATAACCTCCCTCCCTTCTATTTTTGTGCTTATATTATGCGTGTTGTCTATTTTTGCATGACATTTCCAAACATGGATTGGAAATGGACCATACAAGATCCTTACCCAATCCATATCAGTCATAAAAAAATGTCTGAATCACATTACATACCTCACTTCTATAAGATATTTCATTTAATCGTTTTGCCCTTACACCAAATGATTTTCAATAAGAAAGCTCTTAGGTTTTCCCAAGAAGTTGCAACAGACCTGCTTGCAGTAGGCAAGTATTTCATTGAGGAATGGTTCACCTACATTAGTGTTTTTGGTTGCACTATTGATCCACATGTCCTTCCTTTATATGTTTCTACTAAGCTATTATCAAGGGAGATTGCCTACCAAACTATAGGAAAGGGCTTGACTAAAGTCCTTAAAGATGGCAAGAAGTCATTACAGCCTACTTTCCCTATCAAATGCGGCTATTTTACTTTAACTAATTTTGTTCATGCTACTAAGGAGTTAGCACAAATGGAAGCCCTCAAGCTTCATACATTGCCTACAAGGAAATTCGTACCAAACAAAGTGGCATACAATATCACTATAGGAATAAAGCTCAAGGCATACAATCATGGAGATAATTACTTTGAGGAATTATAGTTAGCAATTTCTTTCGAGTAAGCACTTGAATGGGAAAAGGTGAACACGAAACCTGAAGATTTAAAAATATTTTAGGAATTCAAGAATGAGAGGCTCTGGGTCATTCCAATGCATCTATTAAAGATTGAAGATAAGCCTACCCCAAGTAACATTGTTAATAGTGCAGCCCCTAGCTCTCAAAACGACTCTCAATTAAACACTGAGAATACACCAGACACAGGGAAATCTAGGAGACAGACAACATGACTAAGGCTAGTAGGAAGCCAACTAAAAAACAAGTAATGGAAACATCGATCACAGAGACAAGTTCAAAGGCCCAAGGCACTAGTTTGGAGGAGTTGGATGAATTCAATCAGAAATTACAAGACACTCCCAAAGCTCCAAATACTCAAGAAACATAGGAATTTAAAACTCCTCTAAAAATTCATCAAGATATAGAGCCCATGTCTGTCGGCGAACAGTATAGACCTATGGATCAAGAAACAACAACATCCCAGCATGCTGAAATTATCCCTAGTCTGCAGACATTAGAAATTTTTCAGAAAGTGATGAATATATCTCCACTTGATGTATTCTATAGCCCTCTCCACAAGGCTATAGTCCGAAGGAAAAGGAAAAGGAGAAGGGTAGATGCACCCAAATTCTCACCTGGTAATGAGCCAATGGATGTTGTTTGGAAGGACATGCTTTTCAATCTAGTTGAGAACTTGACTAGATTGTCACAGTTCACATGAGAATATGCATCAACCACTATGGATAAGGCTACCGAGGTTTCTAATATGCTCAAGGAAAAGGAGGAAAGAATTACGCAGCTCGAACAAGAGCTCAAGATAGAAAAAGCAAGCACAAACAAGCAGGCAACCGAGCTGCTCACACAATTGTAGTAGGACATGGAAGTCTTAAAAATAAGCCATGAAGCCAACTTATTAGCCAAAAACATGTAGCTCCAAGAATTACAATAATCTATGGACAGGTACAATAATTTTCCACTCCTGAGGTTTTCATTAAAGAGGCTCTAGAACTAAATTCTCTTCTAGTCAAGTGACAAGAGTATTTCTGCCAGAAGCTGTCAAACATCACTCCCTACCTAATTACCAGCCACCAGCTCACAGACAAAGCCATTGACTGGAGAATAGAGCTTAATGATTTAAACACCAAAATATATGATTTCATTGAATGGATGGAATCAGAAGAGGGAAAGAAGGTCAATCTACATGAGATTGAGGAAACTCACAAAGGCATCCTCTTCACTAATTGGGATGCAAGGATCAAACATGCTGAGATGGAAGTCACAAGGGTAGTTGGAGTATCAAAGAACATCATCGAGGTAGTAAATCATACCCTATCCACCACCAATATCATGAAGGAGGGTAATACGAAGGAAATGCCTGACTTAACTACTTTGAGTAAAGGTTGGTAAGAAAAAGAAGGGAATCAAAGAGATGCAATTACAAAACTGACTACAACCAACTGGGAGTCGTATTGGTAGTATCTGGTCAAGCCACATAGCTATATTATGACCCCCAACTATTTCCTTTATGCAACTCAAAGGACACTTCCGCCTCTTGCCGATGCAATCTTTACAAGACAACTCAAATCTCATTTTAGGCCACCACCTCAAATTCAACTGATGATCGATAATTGTGATTTAAAGGAAAAGCTAGCAGACATAAAGTCATCCTCTTAATTCTGTTTAGTTGATCTCTATTTATTTTTGGAGTTAGTTACCTATGCAGGAGTAAGGTTGTTTGAAACGTCCTCAAATTTTGTATAATCTATTTTTGCACACTTAGCTAGAATAGTATTTATACCCTTCTCAAGCATTTAGAGAAGGGTCTAGAATTTTATAAGAAACATTTGCAAAGGATGCACTATTGTAAGTTTGTGAATTCTTTGGTGAAATGATGGAACATGATATTTTCTTTTAGATATCAGACTACTTTACCTTTTTGATGCACTTTTGTATTCTTGGGAGACAATTTGATTTGAAGGAAGAAGTTGGTCTATGCCATTTGGCAAATGAGTGGGACTTCATACACTTGGTACTATTATCATGTATGCATAATTCTATCTACATTTAATTAGTGGGAAAACTATATTTTCATGAATTATATGTGAGATTTATTGTTTATGTGAAGCATTAATTGCACTTTTGTATGATGCCATAATTAAAGTTTTGACTTTCATATATAACTCATTAAAAATGTGATATAATTTATAAATTTATTTGACTAACTATTTAGTCAAAGGAATTATCCTTTATGTTATAATATCCATTTGATTGTGTTAAATCTTTATTATCACATGTTAAACGGATATCTTTGTAGATCGAATACCATATAAAAACACTCGGGTTTATATTAGAATAAGTTAAGTTAGAGAAATTGGATCATCGAAGAAGTTACTTAGATTATCATTATTCTATTGCAAAACACTCATGAACCACCCACTCTCATCTTTAAACCCACATTGGGAGACTGGTCCCATTATCCCCGGTCGGAGCCACCACTTGAAACGGAAAAGGAGATGTCTTAAGGTCTAGACAGGGTGGTTATCCCCCATCTTTCGACTGTAGAATTCTGAGGCTACAATAGGGTGATGAAGGTCGTTTACCCCTAGCTTTAGGGGAAGTAACCTCCTCAATTTTTCCTTTGCAAGATCCCACTTCTTCCCTTTTGTTGGTTGACTCATCAATGTTGATAGGGACTTTTGAAAGAGGTTGAGGCTTTGCTTGCCTTGTCTTGGTTCTCTTTCTTGTTTTGAAGTACAAGGGGGCTTGCCTCGAATTCCTTCTATTGGGCTTAATAGGTGTGCCAAGTTTGGCCAATGTGACAACCACCTCTTGTTTTGTGTTTCCTATTGAGAGGCTTATTTTCTTCCCTTGTCCTTCTGTCCTCTGAGGTTTGGAGTGCATCTCAGGGTTCTCTTCATCTACTCTTTGTTTCTTTCCCTATTTTTCCTTTGTTTTTCTTTCTCCTTCTCTTCTTCCTTTTCTCCTGAACCCCCAATACTAGATGTTAATGTTTCTTCATTTTGTGGGGAGGTAAAGGATTATGTTTCAGTGAAGGCCTTCATGTCCATGTCCACATAGTCAGTTGTAACACCCCCTCCCATGTCTACCCAAAGTAACCTTTCCAATTGGGGTAAACATGAGGACATATGCTCATATGATAAAATTCGACCTCCTATGTCACCTTAAGGAAATGGAATTGGTGTAACATTAGATACAACCATCCAACATCATCAACAAAACCCTCAAGAGACAAGTCATCCACTTAGACAACCTTTCCCTGGGTCCCACTACTACTTTGCAGCTCTTAGGCCATAGTCGCTCTCATGCTATGGGCAAAGGAGTAACCAGAAACCCAAAGCTCTTCTTGCAGGGATGCCTGGCAATGAATCTGGACCAAAATTGCTAGTTTTGTGCTAGCGACCTTGACATTCAAGTCATTTTTATAGCCCAAAATCCAGGCCTCTGCCCAGAACTTGTTGTATCTTCTAGAATTAATTAAAATGCATGATAAAAATGTTGATCAATCAAAAATCACCCTCGGGACTAGATCTGCACATCCCCAACCGATATTGACATTTTGTCAAACACTTGGCATATATGCAATCTACATATCTAGGATACAGGATAGATAATAAATGAATAAAAGAAGATATGAAACATAACCAGAAGGATCATCTCTTTCTCCATTGAAATATCACATCATCAATTAGGTCTTGCAATCCATTTAACAATTATAAGTAAATATATGAAATAACCATGACATAAACCAGTCATCTAACCATGCTTATAACCAACTTAAAACCATATAAATATCAGAGATATGACAACCAATAAATCCACATATAAATGAGTGCAAAAGTAAGATAACTTAGCTTTTATTAATCATAGGAAAAATTGACCATGTTTGGGACTTCCACTTACCATTCCACTATAGACATGGTTGAACCAAATATCTCTTTCATCCACACCCATGCCATATTCCAAGCATGAATGTGGGATCTCATAGAAAAACCAATCCAAGAACAACCAATGGAATCCATAGGTTATATAGCCTCCACCCTCATTAAATCGTGATCACACCAAAACCAGTGCTTTGATCACAACCAAACAGAACTTGGAATGCCATCCACAATCCATCACTATCCTTGTGGAATTCTCCATAGCCTTGTCTCTCAACCTTTACCACAATCAAACCTCAGACCACCAGGCCCTAAACCGAGACTACTCCCTCATGCTTTATTGTGTACCTTGCCAAAATTATTCAAGGGATTCGTAGGCCTTTGGGAATGAACCTTGAGACCACCTTTGTCCATGATTCTGAAATTCATTTAGAAAAACCATTCTCAAAAAACGAAATAAACATCCCAACATACTATTGCATCTAGAAAAAGGGTAGGCTAGGCTGAATCCACTGTCATAACCCAAAAAAACCATGCCACCGATAGCAAGAGAACCATACACCAACATGCAAAGCCATGCACGTCGAAACTAGTTAGAAAATCACACATGTAAAAGGTTAGTTGAAAGTATTCCTGCAGAAGTTACTTGAGTCTTACTTTCCTTTCTTTGAACCTTGCTTGGTTTTCCTTTCCTTTCCTTGTTTTCCCTTTCCTTTGCTACAAACTAGGGTGCTCAAAGAAAAAGTATAAGTGACCAAGAGTGTGAGAGAGAGGGAGAGAATAATGAGAGAGCTCCAAATTTGAACTGACAAAAGCCATGAATTGGTCCTCATAAGCCTTTTTATGAATGAGGCCTCTATTTTCTTCATTTTCCATTGTTTCCTTCAATTTCATCCTCACATGTAGCCTGTGACCTTTCACCTTACGTTTCTCCTAATTTCCTCTATTTTCATAAATAAATGTGCCAAAAATTCCTTTTTTACCTTTAATGCCTTTGTGTTAGACTTTGCCAATTTTCCTTAGCCAAAACACACATCTAGTGACGTCGATTAGGATATATTTGCCCAACATTCAGCTTGGAATTGTCCCTTAACCATGGTCTTATTTGTCCTTTATTAACTTTTATTACATTAACTTTTCACCAGGGATGTTACAGAACCATCCCCCTTGGGGAACACTGTCATTGGTGTTAAACCTCACCAAGACCTCAACAAAACTCTGAAAAGAAACATACCACCTATGGAACTTTATAAGCTAGCTTGTTGATGTATTTATAATGAAAGATTTGCTCAAAAGAAAAACATCATGACAGCATGACAACATAACAACCATAATAATATGACACCCATACTACTTATTAGAGCTTTATAACTTTTCTCATGGTGGTATTTATATCCATATACATAAACATACATATACCAAAACATCATCAAAACATATGCCTAACATTTACCAACATCAAACCAAAATTGTTTTGCCTTAACCATCAAACAATGAAGCATACAGGGCTCGCATCTGATCTACCTTCTCCCATGTAGTTTCTTTAGGCCCAAAGTGCTTCCACTACACTTTAATATTCTCTATGGCTCTGTTTCTGAGCATGAGATGCTCTTGCTACAATATGCACTAAGTCTCTAGCTAGAACTCTCATTCTTGCTCCACATGTAATATAGATCCATCAATAACATGATCGACATCCTTTATGTACTTCATAATTAATGAAATATGGAAAATCTCATGGAATTTCATAATTGGATGCAATGCAAGTTGATATGCCATTGGTCCAATCCTCTCAACAATCTCGAAAAGCCTGCACTACTGTGGTGCTAACTTGGCACATGAACCAATCCTAAAAAAGATTTTCTTAGGTTTGATGTGCAAATATACATGCTCCCTAACCTGAAACTCTTTAAACACCCTATGATGATCTGCATAACACTTTTTTCTATCCTGTGTTGTTTATATATTCTTCTTTATATCCTACATTTGCTGCTCCATGTCCGTCAACATGTCTCGTCCAATAAGTACCCTGTTCACTAGATCACTCCAGCTAATGGGAGTGTTACAACTATGTCCATACAAAGCCTCGAAAGGACTCATCCTCAAGGACTCCTGATAACCATTATTGTATGCAAACTCAACCAATGGAATATACTCCTCCCATTTCATCTGCTGGTGCATCATGTACATCCTCAACATATCTTCCATGATCATGTTGACCCTCTCTTTCTAACCATCTATCTTCAGATGATAAATTGTAGTGAAGGAAAATTCTATACACAAGCCTGAAATAGCTCTTTTCAAAACTTGGAAGTGAACTTTTCATCTGTGTCTGACATAATCTTCTTTGGAACACCATGTTGTCTCATTATCTCTCTGATGACCACCTATGCTACCTCACTAGCAGAATATGTAGTCTTCACCATAATGAAGTGAGCTACCTTGCTCAACTTGTCAACCACGACCATAATAGAATCATGCTCCCTCACTATCCTCAGAATACCTATGATGAAATCCATGGAAGTGACCTCCCATTTCCATTCTAAAATCACAATAGGTTGTAGTAGACCACCTAGACACTTGCATTCCACTTTTACATGTTGACAGTATAAACATCTAGCCATGAACTCGACCACTTCCTTCTTCATGTTTAGCCAACAGCAAAACTTCTGCACCACCATCAATGTTTTCTGATATCTTGGATGACCCAAATATGGTTTCACATGAAAATCCTTCGAGATAAGCTTCTTGAGCTCACTACAATTCAACACATAGATATTGTCTTAAAACCTCACCAAGCCATTTTCCGTGAGACGAAAGTTTGCATACTGATCCCCCATACTTGTACCTACACCTAAACTTCTACTTGTGCTTGTACTCTACTATAACTTATGAACGATCTCCATGTATTTGACATTCTATTGTCCTTCCTGTAAGATCCTATCCTGTAAATATGTCCCATAGGAGCTTATAGATGCTATATTATTTACCTGTACCTTCTTGCTAAGAGCATGTGCAACACTGTTCTCCTTACCTTTGATGTGTCTGGTCTCAAAGTCAAACTCACTAAGGGTATCCAACCATCTGGCTTGCCTAATATTTAGATTCGGCTGGTCAAACAAATACCTCAACTGACTATGATCACTCATCAATGTAACTTCCTACCCAGAATATAATGTCTCCACATATTCAATTCTTGTATAATCATTGGTAGATCAAGATCATGCGTTGGATAGTTCTGCTCATGCTCATTCAGTTTCCATGACTGATAGCACACTACCTATCCCTCTTGCATGAGAACTCCACCAAGTACCCCCTTGCAAGCATATGCATACACTACAAACGCCTTGTTTGGATTTGCAATCTTAAGCATTGGTGCATGTGTCAACAATTGCTTAAGCTACTCAAAACTATCTTCGCATTCCATCATCCATTCAAATTTCTTACCTTTTTGCTACAATGATGTGATAGGATATGCAATGCATGAAAATTTCCTAATGAACCTCTTGTACTATCCTGCCAATCCCATGAATGATCTCACATCATCTACATTCTTAGGAGCTCACCATTCCAAGATTGCCCCTATTTTTTATGGATTTACTTCTAAGCCTTCCTTGGAGACAACATGTTCCAAATCGTGTACCTCAATGAGAAAGATCTACACTTTCAAAGCTTAGCATACAACTAACAGTTTCTTAGAAATCTCAAAACTGTTGCTAAATGGTCAACTTGTTCTTCCTCATTCTTATAATATGACAGTATGTCATCAATGAATACAATAACAAACTTCTAAAAATACAAACACAACACACTATTCATAAAACACATGAATGTAGTTATAGCATTAGTAGAATTGTGGCTTATGTGATTCATTATAGTTATAAGAAGAGTTTCGGCGTAAATCACATATAGAAAGACCTTTGTCGACGCGTTTCGAACCAAGCATTGTGGTTGCGATGAACCACACTGGTTGGTTCAAAACGCGTCAACAAAGGTCTTTCTATATGTGATTTACGCCGAAACTCTTCTTATAGTTATAGCATTAGTCAAACCAAATGGAACAACAACAAACTCATAATGCCGATACCTAGTCCTAAGTGCGGTCTTGAAGATATCATCTTCCTTGATGTGTACCTAATGTTATCCCGATCTCAATTCAATCTTAGAGAACATTGTTGCTCCCTTTAGTTGATCAAAGAAGTAATCAATCCTCATCAATGGGTACCTATTCTTAATAGTTTCCTTATTTAGCTACTTGTAATCAATGCACAATATGAGAGTATCATCTTTCTTCTTTACGAGCAACCCTGGTGCGCCCCAAGGTGATACACTATGTCAGATGTATCCTTTGTCCAACATTTTCTTTAGCTGTAACTTCAAATCTACCACTTTAGGTATGCTTATCCTATAAGGTGATTTAGATATTGGAAGTGCCCTTGGCACTAAACGTCTACCTCTCTATGTGCTGGCAATTCTGTAATTTCGTCAGGGAATACATCCTAAAACTGTAGAAAAAATGGGTACCTTCTCAACACCTATGCATCCTCAACCTCCTTACCCTTCCCACTGGAAATGTGTACTACAAACATCACACAACCCTTTCTGCAACTATCTTAGATTTCATAGTGGTAACGATCCTCATTGATGTAGGCTTCTTCTTTCCCTGCAAAGTCCTCTTTTCACCACTATCATCCACACACTCAGTGGCCTTGTCAAAGAAATTCACTTTGTTTATGTGAATGTATAACCAACCCATACCCAAAAGCATACTATATGATCCCAAATGACAATGCATTCAAATGTGTTGCTATAGTCATACCATTTAAATCAAATGCACAAGCTCTTACCCAATGGTGAATTTTCTTATTTTTACCTATAGCCAACTGTACCAACCAAGATTCTACATTCACTTCTTCTCTCAAACCACACTTATTGAGTAGGTCAAGATTAATATAACTATAGTTATATCTAGAATCAATCAAAATAGAAACAAATTGATCAGAAAGCTTATTGTCCATCTCAATGATCGATGCCTAATGATCTGCCTACCTATTGTCCACAACTAAATAAATCTAAGCAATGCTCTGACCAACATCACCAACTATATGTGCCTCTTGAGCACTGTATATATGGGGTCTACTACCACTCTAATATTACGGAAAATCCATCTTGTGATGACCCTTACCATATACCCAACACTACAATGGTTCCCTACAACCGCCTCTAGCCTCCTGCTCTCCATGTCCCTTCTCATCTGTACTAAATCTCTTGTAAGTATATACATTATCATTATCACTTGCATATTGAGGTCTTCATCACTTTGGTGGCCATTTTCCTTTAGCTTTCTCATTTCTTTTCAAGTCATGCTTAGTCTCAACTTTGCGATTCAATTGCTTATAACAATGCTTCAACTTTCACATGGCCTCCTCCATTGATCTAGGCTCATCGAGCTCAATCTGGTATTTGTATGCAACTAGAAATCCACTGATGAAACTCTAAAACTTGGCCTTCTCCTCTTTTAGGTAACACATATATCTCAATAGTTCCAAAAATCTACTAGTATACTCCTCATTTGTCATAGAACCAATATGCAACTCATAAAACACCTTATCTTTGTCATCATAATACCTCTTAGATAAGTACTTCTCCTTAAAGATCCTTTCAAATGCATGCTAAGTAAAATCATCTTCATGTGTGTCCTTGACATTATTCACATTTTCCCACAAAATATATGATTTACTTGTGAGATTGAAAAGTGTTATCCTTGCTTCCATGCTTTCTGAGTAATCATGCAATCTATATAATTTCCTCATGCCAAGAAACCAAGCCTCCACATCTTGTGATTTCTTCATCTCTCCATCAAAGGTAGGTGGCTTTTCCTTGAACTCATCCAGCAAGTATCCTCTATCATTCCTCCTGTACAGATGGTAATGATGACGATCATGATATAAAAACTAGAACTAGAGTAATAACTATGTTTGTCACCCCTCCTAACTGGAGTGTCCAACATCCTTTCATCTCTGATAGTGTTAGATATATTTGACCTATGTCTACTATGAGACTTGTTTCCATATGCCCCATTATTTTTTTCCTCATGTCCATAGTTGATCCGAAGAGGTCCCTAACGCTGCAAATTTGACAAACTCTAAAGTTACAATATCACATTAACTCCTGCTTGTTTCTCATGTCCCTGCATGATTTTGTCATTGGCTACTTTGTAAGTCCTTATTTCTTCATTTAGGCTTCTCAATGTGTCTCCCAAGTCAAAAGAGTGCCCCACACCACGTTGCACATTTAATTCATAGGCTAGAACCTTGCTAGCCATCCAATCTCTTTCCTGCAAGGC
>APFE031026873.1:14494-27845 GCA_000404065.3 Pinus taeda
ACTCCATTCTTTTGAAATTCGTTATCATGCTCTTCATCATTGTTGCTCTCATAGTCCTTAGAATTAGGACTAAGTGGACACTGTGACACTCCATTCTTTTGAAATTCACCATCATGCTCTTCAAAACTACTGCTCTCATAGTCCTCAGAATTAGGACTAAGTGGACACTATGACACTCCATTCTTTTGAACTTCACCATCATGCTCTTCATCACTGTTGCTTTCATAGTCCTTATAATTAGGACTAAGTGGAATCTGTGACTCTTTATTTATTTGAAATTCTCCATCCCCTCTTTCATCAGTGCTGCTCTCATAGTCTTTAGAATCAGGACTAAGTGGAAGAATTGACTTTCTATTCATAGTGGAATAATTCCTACTATATTCATCAATATGAATAGAGTTGTTACGTGATGAAGATGTTGATGGTGTATAAATCGAAACTTCACTATCAGAAAATCCATCCCTTTCAAATAGAAGATGATGAATGATACAAATGGAGTCTCCTAAGGATATTATATAGCTTAAAGAATGAAATTTTCCCTCCAAAATTATTCCCTCCAAAAAGTTTCGCGAAAATATTTCCCTCCAAAAATTTTCGTGAAAATATTTCCCTCCAAAAAGTTTGTTAGATTTATTTACCTTCATTATTTTATTCTATAGGGGGATAGGGGGTAGGGCGTAGGGGGATGGGAAGGGGCAAGGCAAGGAGAGGTATGGAGGGGCAAGGCAGGGACGGGTATGCGGAAGCCAGGGGTGGCGGAGGATAGGGTATGGGGGTCTATGGCTATGGGGGGATGGTAAGGCGGGGCGGAAAAGGCGATAGGGGGATGCGTAAGGGGTAAGGTCAAGGGGAGGAGGGTAAGGGAGAGGGGAGGAACGGAAAGGAGGGAAGGGAATGTAATGAATGGGGGCCAAAGGGGAAGAAGATAGGAGGAAAGGTAAGGGGCGAGGTGCCCTTGGAGTGGAGGGGAGCGGGGTGGGAGTAGGTGAGAGGGTTAAGAGGAGAGAGGCATGGGGTCGGAGAGGAGTGGATGTGGTGAGGGGTGGTGAGAGGGGAGCAGGGCACAAGGGGTGGCGTGAGGAGTGCCACGTTTGGGGAAGGTGAGGACACGTGGGGATGAGAGTAGCGGGCAGAGCGTGATAGGTAAGGGGCATGAGAGGGATTTGGGGAGAGGTGGGTGGCTGTGAGGGAAGAGGGTCGGCGTGAGCGTGGGGGCATGTTACCCATGCACCCCTCTCGCCAACACCCACCTGGCCCGCCCGCCCTCACCCGCCCGGCTATCCACCCAACCTCATCGTCCCTCACCCGACCTCCTGCCCGCCCATCGACCCATCCACCCACTCGCCCGTTAAGGGTGGCTAGACGATTCTGATTATACAAATAAAAAATTTATGATATATTTTTTTCGTTAATTTAAGTTAATATGTTTTTGTTATTTAATGATTTATGTGTTTCTATTTTTTAGGAAAATGGCATCAAAGAAAATTTTTGTGAATCTTTCTAGACCAAAGACTCTTAAAGGTGCATCTTCAAAAAACATTGGTGAACGAACTCCACCTGAGCTCATGGTTACAAATCTTTCAAGTGCCTCAAGTGATAAGAAGATAATTTCAGACTGGAAGAATTCAAAAGAGGTGAAATTTCCATCAAGAGTCTGGTATGTTAAAGAAAGAGAAAGCACAAATGTGAATATATATCTATATATTGATATACTGAATGATAATGGAAATTTTGAGGTGATGGGAAGAGTCATAGATATGTGTTCAATACCGAACACTGAAGTTGTTTACGTAATTACAAAAGCTCCCAAGTCACATGAAAGGATTAAATATCGATTATCATATTCATTATATGACACGAGAGAGGTATCTACAAAGTTTTGTAAACAAATCGTAAATGAGATGACATAAAACATCGTAAGTATTGTTATTTATATTTGTATTTTGCGTTCTTGAAAGTGTCTCGCTATATTTTTTTAACTTTGTTTTTATTGACATATGATATTTTGTTTGGTAGAATTTTGTTGAAAGTTGTTCAATTAGGTTGGGAGGCATTCATTTCATAGAGCATGATATCATGAAATTTGTTAAAAATTTTGACTTAGTGTCAGAAGAAGATATGGAAAACAAGAAAAATGTAGTAATTGATGATGCTACAAAACTACATCCAAAGATTCAGAAAAAAAGACCTCTGGTGGATAAATCTAGCAAGGGTAAACAAATTACTTTTGAGTACGATGAAGTTGAAATTGATAGTGAAGCATATGTTACCATTACTGAAGATGGCATTGGAACTAAGAAAAGTCGTAAAAGACCAAAAGTAACAATTCCCAAGAATAAATCTGTTGAGAATGTTATGACGAAGAAAAGTAAAGTTGAAGATTTTGAAGTAGTCATTACCAATAGTCAAGAACCTAGTGAAACTTCAAAAGAAAGCAAAGAAATCATTACACCAGGAGCTGATTTAGATGATGGCATTATCAAAACAAAACAAAATGCCATTCGACAGAATTTGACAAAGAGAAACTTAATTGATGGTGGTCGTAAATTTCAGCTTAATGTCAGAAAAACCTATAAGGAAATTGAAGGACAATGTCAATATCAAGTCAGAAAGCCACATCATCTGCATGTTCACAATTTGAATACATTGATGAGGTATAATCCATATGCTCATGTGGTTAGTTATGTGCTTCTTGTTGATCCACTTCAAGTTCCCAACAAAGAAGCATTGAATAAGTCAAAATGTTTTGAATACAATTATTATGTGCTTGGGGGGAACCATTCTGTAGAAGCTCAAAGACAATTGATGGAGGAATATCCTAATAACCCGCGTTTTGAAACAATGAAATGTATCATTTATATTGGTTTAAATGAAACAGAAGCAAAGTTAGTGGCACGGGATCATAATTCAGATAATTAATATAGGATGTCTATGACTTTCATCCAAAGGGTTAGATTTATTCATAGTGAATTTCAAGAAAAATTTAGTGGGGATAGGATAAATGTTACTGCAGATTTCCGAAAGGAATGTTGTATGGAAATAGGCTATCAAATTGAGGAGAAAACCATTTCAAAATGTGGAAAAGGCAACAAAAATAGTGATTTATTCAGAGGTGTTGGTAACATTTTCCAATTGGAATTTAGAACTGAAGATGTTTGGAAGTTTATTGATGAGATGTTTAGCATGTGGGAAGACATTGGCATTAAGAACCAGAGGGTCAGAAAGTCTACGCCATTGATGTGTCGCAGCAGTAAATCAGCTCTTGAACTAAAGCAACTTCTAGACGATATGACTACCATGCCTTGGAGGGCAATGCAAGGAGTGAAAGATGAAAAGTTTGTCAAAACAATATTATCTCGTGTGAGGTCAGGGGAATTATCATTGGAGGAAATGTTTGAAGAATTTCAAAAGTAAGTTTGTTGAATTATTTTTATTTATTTCTACATTATAGTTATCTCTTAAATATAACATGTTGTTATTGGTAGTATTTGTTATACATATCATTATATTAACTTTTTCTCACTTTATCTATGCAGTCACAAAGTTTACATGAAAATTCAAGAACAAATGGTTAGATTGTTGAATGAAGATAGTTGGGATGATGTTGTACGCAACTATCCACATTCAAGTTCTACATCAACATTAAAAGCTTTTTATTTTGCATTTAAAAAGTATCTTGATTTATACATTCATTTTTATTCATTTGTGTACTATTCTTAATTTAAAACTTACACATATATTTGTTTATTTTATAAAAGATGAGGAAGGAAGATAATGGAGCACCAGACAATTTCAAGACTTTTATTGAAAAATAAAAATTGAAAGACTGAGGAAGCAACGTATTGAGAAATTTGAACTTGATCCAACTCTTAATCATTTCATTTGGAATGGGCTAGACACTATTCAATATCAAGTAATACAAGGCGACTGTGAAGACATTGCTAAACTCATACCAAAAAGGGATTATGCCCTAGTTATTGCAAATATTCCCCATGGTTCCAATATTCCAAACATTTACTATGATAGTGACCCTTATACTTATCAAGCTTTTAATAAAGTGGTTGGGGGATTTGTAGAAGTGACGGCATCACCATTATGGAGATTTGTGACATTTCATTCAGACACACAATTGGCAGTGATATTGTCAAGCTTCAAGGGGAAAATAAATTCAAGGATGCAACTTACACGGTAAGATGTTTAAAATGTATATTTGATTAATGTTAAAAAATTCATTTATGTAAAAGTTAATTGAACTTGTATTATTTCATGTTATAGGAAAAAGTCAAATCTTCTTAACAATGAAGATCAACAATTTATAAATGACTGTGAGTTCATTCATATTGATAGTTGGGCAAAAGATGATAGCCATATGTCTA
Organism: Pinus taeda; assembly: GCA_000404065.3. Lineage (NCBI taxonomy): Eukaryota > Viridiplantae > Streptophyta > Pinopsida > Pinales > Pinaceae > Pinus > Pinus taeda. The sequence continues at coordinate 18,871 of APFE031026873.1, forward strand.
TGATTTTTAATCAGGTGGACGGAAAGAATCATAGCCAAATACTGACTTATGATGTTGTTGTGAGAAAACTAACATATGAAGACAAAGAAACAAAAGGAGAGATAGTTAACATTTATCAAAAACCACAATTATTGATTAACTATCTTATAGACATATGTTCAAATGAAGGAGATTGGGTTCTGAATTTATTTTCTAGCTCAAGTAAGTTTTATTATATGGAATTGAATTTCAATATGTTCTTTTTTTAATTAATATGTCATTGTACTAATTTAATTCATTATTTCTTTTGTGCTTGATAATTAGGTACAACACTAGCATGCTGCCTTCAAAAAGGAAGAAATTGTATTGCAATTGAGAAAGATCCATTACAGCGCAATTTCATTCAACAAAGAATTAATGCTCTTCAATTTCTCCAGATGCAATGCAAGAATTTGGGTTGAAGAAAGGGGACTTTAGTGAATCACGTGTGGCAAAAAAGGCAAAGGAACCCCAACCACCATTACATGGAATGTTTGGAAAGACATACATTGGGAGATTCGCAGACATCAAAGATCCATTAGAAGAGGAAAATGACCAAAAAGAAGTAGAAAATATTGTGGAAGAAGACCATGATGAAACTCTAGACGACGAAGAATTTGGATTACGTGACATTATTGATTAAATTTAGGCTATGCTTGGAAATCAAGCTTTGCAATGTTTTGACTTTGACATTTTATGAGAAGAATAATCAATCAATCAAGGTTGTTATGCGTTCAATATTTGTAATGTGATTTTCTCTTTGATTTTTAAGTTAATCATTATTTTTTGGAAAAAAAATGATTATTATTATTTTTTTGACATGAAATTCATAAAAAAAACTATTATTTAACCATTTTTAGTTAAATTTTTCATATAAAAATTGTGATTTTGACATGTCAATTCTAGAAACAAATTATCAAAACGTGTAGCTTTTTTGTTATATTTATGTTAAAAATGGTTATTTTTATGTCCATTGTTAAAAAATATTGTTTTTCAGAAACAATTGTTTCATGTGGATTGAAAAATTAATTAATGATGTATAAATATGTAGATTATCTAAAAATCAAAAATATCGACTTTCTAAATTTAAAATGCAAAACAATAAAATCTCACTACAAAAATAAAATAAAATTATATATATATATATATATATTTATATATAATATATATAAATATATATATATATATATATGAAGAAAACGACCACTTTAAAACTATCAAATTTAGAAAATAATTATTTATATTTCATACACTATAAAATTTAAAGTCAAAAAATAGGTCTTTAAAAAAAGGGTGTGATGCAGAATACTCACTTTTTTAAATCAGCATGAAAATCACTACCATTCTAAAACGTAATGTACATAAAAAAAATTGAAGTGCCAAAAACTATGCTCTAAAAAAAACATGTGTGTTCATCATCACCCCTTTTCAAAATCAGGTCACTTTTTTGCTATCTCTACGAAATGGGTAATAGTATCAGTTCTCGTTTCAAAGTTTACACTGTTTTTCACTGTCCATCTTCCAATGTTGACCGTATGAAATGGTACTTGAGCTGTATATGTTTAATCTTGGAATAAAATGCATAGTTCTTTGCAAGATGTATGGCACTCTGGTTGTCACTGTATAACCTACCCAACTCCTACTTCTTACCCAATTCATCCAGAAACCTTTGTAACAAATCATTTCTTCACTAGCCTCTATAGCAGCAACATACTCTGCTTCTATTGGTGAAAGTGCAACAACACTTTGGATTTCTAAAACACAACTGACAGTTGTTCCACCTATATAAAATACATATCCTGTAGTGCTCCTCCTGTTATCTCTGTCACCTGCCATATCTGCATCAACATATCCTTGTAGAGCAATGTTTGAACCACCAAAGCATAATGCTTGATTTGTGGTACCTCTCAAATACTTGAGAATCCACTTCGCGTCCATCCAATGTTCTTTTCCTAGATTGTTCATGTACCTATTTACAACTCCCACTGCATGTGCAATATCAGGCCTTATGCAGACCATTGCATACATTAAGCTTCCAACTGCTGATGTATATGGAACTTTAGACATATGAGCCATTTCTTCCTGAGCCTTGGGACATGCCTCCTTACTTAATGTGAAATGGCTAGCCAAAGGTATACTAACTGGTTTTGCATTCTGCATATTAAACATTTCAACACCTTTTCTATGTACTCACTTTGAGACAATGTTAATTTGCGATTCTTCCTATCTCTAGTTATTCTTATACCAAGGATTTGTTTTGCAGCACCCAAATCCTTCATTGCAAATGAGTTTTCCAATTTCTTTTTGAGCACATTTATTTCATGCATGTTAGAACCTACAACAAGCATGTCATCTACATACAATGACAATATAATATAGCTGCCATCATTTTGCCTTTTGAGATAAACACAATGATCAGAGTGACACCTAGTATAACCTTGTTCAGACATAAACCTATCAAATTTTAGATACCACTTCCTTGAGCCTGTTTTAAGCCATACAAGCTCTTCTTCAACCTGCACACTAGTTTCTCCTTCCCTTTTACCTCATATCCTTGTGGTTGCTACATATATATCTCTTCCTCCAAATCCCCATGGAGAAAGGTTGTCTTTACATCTAACTACTCAAGATGCAAATCTTCAGCTGCTACTAGACTTAGAATAGTTCTAATTGAAGTCATTTTCACAAAAGGAGAAAATATCTTATCAAAGTCTATACCCTTTTTCTATGCAAACCCTTTCACCAAAAGTCTAGCTTTATACCTTTTTCTACCTCTATCTTCTTCCTTCAACTTGTAAACCCATTTATTCTGCAATGTTGTTTTACCTACAGGAAACCTGACTAAGTCCCAAGTCTGGTTATGTGCTAAGGATTCCATCTCTTCTTTCATGGCTTGCTCCTACCTTTTCCTGGTTTCTACCTACACTGCTTCTTCATAACATTCTGGTTCACCAGAATCAGTCAACAATACATAATATAATGAAGGAGAGTATTGTTCAGGCGGTCTACTTATCCTAGTAGATATTCTAATACCACTTTCAGGTGTTTGAGGTGTTTGATGTTGTTGTTCTAGCTATTGATCATTATGATTTTCAGGCACCATTACTTTTCCTGTGATATTGTCAAGCACTATGTATTCTTTTGTTTCTTTTTCTTGTTTCTTTTCCTATAGTTGATCCTTATACAAAACCTTTTCATTGAATATTACATCTCTGCTTCTAATGATTTTATGTTTTTCATAATCATAAAATCAATAACCAAAATCATTAACACCATATCCAATAAAGGTTTTAGAGCCTAGATTTACCTTAGATTGAAAAGGTAAGCTTCTAGGTCCACATCAAACCACGCTCAGTCTCGTAGCTATCCCTACGAGGACAGGAGAGGGATCTCTCCGGGTCAATCTCAACAGAGGATAATCGATGGGACTTGAGATGACTGAAATAACAACTAACTTTTGGCTAGGTATGAAGTGCAAGAAATTGACTTGATTTTTTGGGGGTTTTGTTGGAAAAAGGGAAAGGCAAATTTGGGTCCAAGGATGAGGCCAAATTTTTGCAGAGTTCCAGTTGGGGCAAGGTAGGCAGTAGTTTTGATGCTTTAGATGAAATGAATGGATAGAAGAGACCGCTGAAGAGCTGGAGACGGCAAGAGGCTGCAAGAATCCTCTCCAAACAGATGAAAATATGTAAAACTAAACAAAGTTTAAGGCAGAGCACCATAAGCTAATGAATTCTACCTTTGTCACTCAATTTGTTTAGTTTTAGAAGAAAAGAGAAGGGAAATGGCATACATAAAACATCAATGAACTTAAAATTACATGAAGAAAAACACCATCAAAACATAGAGCCACAAGGATCCCAACAAGTGCTACAAACCCCTGGTCTTTCCTTTGCCAAAAATGCAGAAATCAAATGTACAATGAAGTGCCAAGCAATCTCAAGTGTCCAACCCTGAGTGATTGAGAAATTACATGATATAGACAATCCTAACTCCTTCCCATGCCTCTAGGGGTTGAGTTCATCATTCTAGGAGCTGTTTCAACCATATCTAAACAAGGAACTAAAAAATAGGCAAAGAAACAACTTGCCTCTATATTCTAGGAAAGTGATTCATTCACTCACATTTCACCTTTTGGTGAATGAATATACTAAAACAAGTAAAATGTGCCAAAATTACATCATGGTCATGAAATTACATCAAGGTAGATCAAGAGTGACATCAAAAAGTGAAACTAGTCAAAACCGGACGAAATTCTGAGCTAAAGAGTGAAAAATAGGCCAAAATTCTCTGTGTTGCGCCTGAAATCTCTATGCGTGGCACAACTTTGGAGCTGATTTTGAGGCCCTTCCCGAAGTCCAAATCGGGCTTATGATAGCTCGTTGGAAATCCCTTCCTGTCTACTTTCTAACCCAAGTGGTATTGCTGTATTTGGTGTCCATGTTCCCCTCCAAATATCCAATCCCCCAAGACTGCTTCCTGTGTGTCAAAATAGGGGCAGTGAGGTCATTTTTTATTGCTTTTTGACCTTTTAAGGGCTCAAAACCTGCCCAAATTTCTTGGCCATAGATAGGAAATCATAATGTATCATGAAAAATCCATAAATGCAAATTTTTTGTGATTTGGAGCCGTTTAGCAAAAGTGAGCGCCACGTGGCGCGACACATAGGGAGGAAAACCCTGTGTTAAAAATTTATGTGCGTAGCGCCTTTTTGCAGACCAGTTTTGAGGACCTTCCTAGTGTCAAAATTGGGTTCGGGATAGTGTTTTGAAAAGGTGTTTTAGTCTATGTTCCAACCCAACTAGAATGTTTCAATTTGGAGTTCATTTTCCCTATCAAAAATCAAATCTTTCAAGACTGGTCAAAATGTGCCAAATGAGGTTTCCCCAAGGTAGAGTGTTGTTGCAGTCAACTTTTGAAGATGTTTCTAAACTTAAAATTGAGCTCAAGATAGCTCATTGGAAATATATTTGCTTCTAGTTATCATGGATGCATCAAGAAAGTCATTTGGCCAACCCAGATAGGAGAAAACGTGATTTTCCCAAGGTCACTTTAGAGGTGCATCAATTCTCCCGAGGCAACTGTACTTTTTGAAATTTATCTAAAACCATGACATCTTTGTAAAATGTGAAGGAGGTGTTTCTTCCTTGGCTTATTTTGGACAAAAACCTCTCTCAGGTTTTCGAAATTCATCTTTTATTGCTCAGAAACATCATTGGAGTGAAACCTACCCCGATGTGTGGAACAGAGGATTTGTCAAAATGAAGCGAAATGAACGGGATAAGTGGCTTCTAAATTCTTGAGGAAATTTTTAGAAGTAGGGAGGGATGTTAGGAAGTAGCGGAAAGTGGAATTTCAAATATTGAGTGAGGGGAAGGGGTCCAAAAGGGGCTAAAAACAAGCCTAGCCTAGAAAATAGGGTTTGTAGCAAGAAACTAGGGTTTGTGCGAAAATGAGGAATTTGGGGGATCTCAGTGATGGGAGTGTTTAATAAGGTAAATTAAGGATAGGGAAAGGTGTATGAACATTAGGATACAAGTTTTGCTGATGATTTGACCATCCAAGAGAAATTGCCTTCAAAACCCTAAGAGAGGGAAATGAACCTTGCCTAGGCGTAACTGAAGCATGAACAAGGCATAAAATGAGCCAGTGGAACTTGGCATGATGATGAAAACCCTTTGAATTATGGTACACTCTGCCAAATGGTGACATGAAGTTCTTGGGACAGCCATTAAGGTTTTGGAATTTTAAGTATGAGACTAGGGTTTGGTGCATTTGGGATTTTTGGAAAGGGAACTTGAGATTAGGGGTATGTGAATTTGGGGAATAAGGAGAGCAAGGAAAATATGCAATAAGGGAGTGATGAACAAAACAGCCAAATAAAAAACCCTAGTAGCAATCTCCTTTGCAAATTTTGAAGAGATAGGCTTTGCTTTCCTTAACACACTTCACCATGCAACAAACACCGTCAAATTTAGATGAAAAGCAGTGGCAAAAGGTTAAGCTACTTGAACGAGCGATAATCCACAAGTTTCGGGCGATTTGGAGAAAACTTTAGCAAGTGTCAGGCTTCTCAGCTATATGCGCCACGCAGCATGCCCAATGCGCCGCGCCTCACCAATGCACCATGCCCATGTTAAAATGCACTGAGTGTTGAGGCCCAGTTCACCGCACCAGCTATATGCACCATGCCTCCTACCCAGTGCACCGCGCCGACAACTTACAGCAAGTTTTTACCCAAGCTTCACACTCATTCACCCAAATCGTTTAGATTTGGTTCTCTTTACTTTCTTGCGTGTAAATGAACTGTTGAAGCACAAGAATATCTCCTATGGCATGGACTTTGATTCTTCATTTGGCTAACCCACTTTTGTAATGTTGCAGACTTTGGCACTTTCGTATAACTCTGTTTTTTCTTCCACTTTGATTTTTGACTGAATGATGAAACTCTGTCTATTTTTGCAAGGATGATTGGCATGTAATGGCAAAGGATGACTAGGGTTGTGCCTGAAGTCCCTCATGACTGAAAAACTTTAAAAATTACATATTTATTACAAACCATAAATTCGATGATTTCTTCTTCAAAACAGAGGTTTGAAGAAGAATCATGATCAAACATATTGACAATGAAATTTTGCAATGAAAACTGATTTTGAACCTCCCTCATGTGCCTGTGGACATTATTAGACCTTTTGAAGACGAAACCCATTGGAACCTGACATGATGATGCCAATCCTCTGAATGATGGTACACTTAGTTGAATGGTGATATGAAGCTCTTGGGAAAACAATTAGGGTTTAGGAATTTTAAGTATGAGAATAGGGTTTGGTGCGTTTGGGATTTTTCCTCAAGCTTTGTTCTATTTTCTTTATTAATGTGGACAAAGGCTTCACAACCAATTTTTTTTTTAAAAGAGTATTTTACATTTTTACCTGTCCATGCCTCCTCTGGAATACCACCATCCAAGGAACTTGAAGGCCTTCTATTTATTAGATAAATAGTAGTATCTACAACATCTTCCCAAAATTGTAAAGGCAATCCTGCATGCAATCTCATGCACCTTGCACGCTCCATGATTGTCCTGTTCATCCTTTCTAACACACCATTTTCTTGTGGTGTTCTTGGAACTATCTTTTCTCTACCAATTCCATTCTCAAAATAGTATCTATCAAACTCTTTGCTACAATATTCACCTCCATTGTTTGATCTGAGACACTTCAACCTTTTTCCTGTCTCATTTTAAATCAAATCTTTCCATTTCTTGAAAGTATCAAATACATCAGATTTATTTCGAATACAATAAATCTAGGTTTTTCTGGTTGCATCATCAATAAAAGTAACATAATAATGAGAGCCACCAAGAGATGATACCTAAGTAGGTCCCCATACATCTATATGCACAAGCTCTAATTTTTCGCTCTTCTTTTCTTTCCCAACTCTAAGGAATCTGACTCTCTTATGTTTTCCATAAACATAATTCTCACAAAATTTTAAATCAACATGCTTCAAACCCGGCAACAAATTTCTTGAGTGAAGAATCTACATCCCCTTCTCACTCATGTGCCCGAGCCTATGATGCCACAATGCCATATCTTCTCCTGTAGAGGTTAAAGCATTAACAAAGTTAGAAATACCATTGCATAAATACAATGTACCAACCTTTCCTCCTTTTTCTATTACCAAGGATCCTTTAGTGACCTTCCAGGTTTTATCTGTGAAAGTAGTTATTCAACCTTCACCTCCCAACTACCCTGTTGAAATCAGATTTTTCTTCAGATCTAGAACATGCCTTACCTGCTTTAATAGCCACTGATTTCCATTTTGTTGTTTTATGAAAACTATACCCATTCCAATGATTTTACAGGGTTTAGCGTCACCCAATTGAACTTATCCAAAATCTCCTTGAACATAATCATGAAAATGTTTCTTATCAGGTGTGGCATGGAATGAAGCCCCTGAATCTACCACCCAGACATCAATAATATTTTTTAAAGAAAGAATCAAAGCATCTTGCAACACATCACCTGTTACATTCGCTTCGTAATTAGTTTCTTGTCACGCATCTACTTCTTTTCCCTTCCAAGACTTGTAGTCTTTCTTCAAGTGTCCTTTCTTCCCGCATTTCCAGCACACTATCCCTGATCTGGACTTGGATCTGCCTTTTCTTGACTTATTGTGATATCCTGGGCTCTTTCTTCTTTCCATTTTTCTTCCCCTAGTCTTTGCAGTCAAAGCATTACCTGATGTCTCATCGGAGCTTTTCCATCACATTTCTTCGCTAAGGATTGCACCGACGACATCATCAAATTTTAAAGTATTATATCCAGAGACAGAGTTACTAATGGCCATAACTAAACCATTCCAACTTTCTGGCAATGAGCACAGAAATAACTGAGCCCTAACTTCATCATAAAAAGTTACCCCTACAGAACTTAACTAACTTGTAACTGTATTAAAATCATTTAAATGGTCTGCAACAGATCCACCTTATGACATCTTCATATTAAACAAACGCTTCATAAGAAATACCTTATTTGAGGCCGAGGGTTTTTCATATAGTTTGGCCAATTTCGACATTAAACCCTCTGTTGTCATTTCCTTTGAAATATTAAATGCTACCGGTGCTGCTAGGCACAACCGTATTGTTCCAAGTGCCTTTTTGTCAAAAATGTTCCATTCTATGTCTATCATACTATTTGGCTTCTTTGTCTTTCCACTCAATGGTAGGTACAGATCCCTTTGATATAGATAATCTTCCATATACATCTTCCACAGCTGGTAGTTTTGGCCATTAAATTTTTCTACCCTAAACCTACCATCTTCCACCATTGCTCCCACTCAAACCAGGAACCCTTCTCTCTTCTGCGAGTTTATCAGCTAAATAGACCTTTGGCTCTGATACCAATTGTTAGAAAATTATATATTACAGAGCAATGGAACACATAAAATATTGCAGA
>APFE031026873.1:28235-63688 GCA_000404065.3 Pinus taeda
CCTACATTTGAAAATGTTACATCCCTGCTAATAGGGTAATCATAATAAGCCTATTTTCCAAAATCATTATTTAAACCAGATGTTTGAACATTTAGAAATATTTGGCTTTCTTACTATAGCACCTCCAACCTCATAGAATCAATTAGCATGCATCACATTTTTAAACTTTCACTTTTGTAAAAGGAGAATGCATCACAACCTTCACATTCATAAACAGAATGTACCACAATACCTATAGAAAATCTCAAGTCAGTATAAAATAATGTCATTATACATATTCATTATTCACTTTCACCTATAAATATTTTTTATAAAATCCATGACCCTAGTGCTATAACCAATGCCTTCCAACAATTATTTGTCAATTGCTAGATCCCCAAACAATGTACCTCAAATCATACAAATCATGGGATCCATCTAATGTATGCGTACACATATTTGTAAACATGTATATACAATCAACAGAAAAGTATGAAACATAAGAGACACAAGTATTTCTACAATCCCTCACACTATGTGTTTACTCACATGAATACCTATGAAAACGCACATCACTTGTCCATTAATGCCAAAGTCATACACAAAATCATTAATATATTTTTGCAAGGTAAGGTTCAATATCATGCTAGAAGAATCTCTATGGAAATCATTCAATTCTACAGTTAAATATTATAGTTAATCATCTTTAAAGTTAATTATAATATTCAAGGGTAGAGCTCCACTCCTATCTAAGGGTTCAGACTTTGAAACTCCTATTGAGTCAATTATGTGATGGGCTACTAGCTTTTCCCCCCAAATTCTAGGGTTACACTTTTAGTATTTCATTCATTAAACAATACAACCTATTAGGTCCAAGTATTGAACATAGAAGCTTTGATACCATTTGTAACACACCCCGTTATCTAATTCAATAACTAGGGGTGGTTACTAAACTAACCTAACTTCTAGTGTGCAATTATGGAAATGGTGTTAAAAAATTTCTTTTTTTTTGTTAAAGTGGCTTAAAGAAACAAGCCTTTAGATTGGGGTTTGTACCTTCACAATCCCTATATAACAATTCTCACGTCATATATTTGTATTTATCTCGCAAGGAAAGATCACATAATTTTTTCATGATAGGAATAATTCAACATATTTATGTTTATCTAATTTGAAAATATCTACAGATGGAAAAAAGTATAATTCCCTTTAACTAAGTGCCCATCAAGATCCAAAATCTCCATCAAATATGATGTAGATGATTAATCCTAAATCTACTAAATAAAAAATTACTAAGGAACAAATTTATTTCTATTGTCTTCTTACAATCTTGTAGAATAGCATAATTATTCTCATTATTGAATCCATCAATAACAAGGACACAATTATTTCCATGACTATCCTTCACTTGTCCAGTTAAGAAATCGACTAAAATCTTAAGATTTGATAGGACTAGTAGTAGAGTATATAACCATAGTTTTTTATTCACCAACATATATTGCATAATGTATAACATTTGGCAGTTTCTCCATGCATGTTCAATGCAGGAGGTTAAATGTATAATTTATTGTATCTTAAATTTCAATAGTTGATAATGGCATCCCTTTAGAAAAACACAATGATCTACCATCTCCTTGAGAGAAACACTTCCATCTTTGATATGTTCAATACCCACCTAGATTTTTCTATGTGCATCCTACACAATTGGTCTAGATACATATATACAAATGTACATAAGCTTCATAGTACATACAAATTCTAAAGTGCTACTTCACAATCCAGCTTGAAAAAGATTTTTTTTCTCATCCGTGGGATATATAACACGCAATGTACCTCCTTAAGTCACCAATCTGGCATCTTTATAGGCATTTTCCCTTGACATTTTACCATATGTATTCTGCAAACCCCAAAGCAAATTTTGATGCCATTCAATGTGGAAAAACCCTATCTTAGGTGCTAATCTCTAGATGAATATTTGCACCTGTATCTATGAGCCATGCATCTCCAATTGAATTCATGCTTTCATGTGAAGCACAAATTTTATGTTCTTTAACCCCTTCACCACTTTACTTTTATCTTCCCATCAAACATGCCACTTGTTGACCGATACTATTAATTGATCTCGAGGCTTGCAAATCTAACTAGGAGGTGAGATAAACCTTATTACATCTTGAAAAATTCCATCCTCTTCTGTTTCCAATTTCATAAGTATTAGACACCTATTTTCTTATACCTGAAGGTGATAGAGCATGATTAAAAACACAACCTACATAGCTTCCATTGGCTTCAATAGTTGACTATTTCGATAAGGTGTCTAGCCCACCATAACTCAAACGTATTTTTGAGGTGGCATGAGATGTGTCTTTATAATGTATTTATTAGTGGTTTCAATGTGAAGGGTATAATGCCTCAAGCCAATTATCCATGAAATGAAATAGTGAGGGTTCACCCCCAACTCTCCAATATATAATATTCTAATTCAAGCATGTTTCAAATATTCACACTGACAATTGTGATGGTTTTGCTTGCATCTATGTTTGACGAAGGGTATAGAGAAATATGGCTTCATCTTGTTCAAGGATATTTGGAGGATGAAGGGGATGCCTTTATTAAGTGAGGTCAATGGGGGGATACATATCTATATCTATTCTTTATATATTTGTGTAAGGAGCTCAAAAAACAACGCACAAAAGAATCCACACATAAATTTTCATATATACATCAAACTATTGAAAAATTCTTTTAGTCATATAATTGATGAAACCTTTGAGAGCTTTGAAGAGGAACTTGTTACTTCGGCTACGCTAAAATTTCAGTATCCTCGTAAGAAGGCAAAGCCTATGATTGTTGTAGTAAAGGTAAGACACCTTAGAGTTAGTGAAGTTGGTTCCCATTCATTCATTAAGAGTGTACTTAGTGTTGTGTTGGGGACTGTACTAAACCTATCATCTTTGGAGACTGATGATGCATACTTATTGTCATGTCCAACATTAGTTCTCCTTCATTGACTCTACCATTTCTATTCATTGTGCATAGTTATACAGGTTATTAAATTCTTATTCTATCCATTTACAAGAGATTGACACTTGGGGGAGTTCTAGTGCCTATGGTTGATGATTATGGGAAAAAACAAAGATGGGATTTTAGTAGAACTAGAGAAGATTCAACAACTAGGAATATTATTTCAAATTCCATGTCTATAAACAATACTTGAAGATAAAAATATAAATGTATTACCTTGAGATAGTGTCAATAAATTTCCAAGGAAATAAGATCTCGATTAAATAGGCATGTATAGTGACATCTCATTGCTCATCCATTTGGATATAGTAGTAGTATTATCTTTGAAGGGGTGCATATTGTTGATCCAAATTAGGGTGATTTTATATGCCATGTTTGTCTCCTTGCAAATTCATTTTTTTCTCATACTTCATCATGGGCCAATTGTTGACATGTATAGAGAATATATTATTCTACCTAAGCCCCATATGTTGTTCTCAGAGGAGTTTCTAGTGGTTTCATCCATTGATTGTCAGAACCTTCAACTTCAACAAGCTTTATCTTTGCTTCTCAATGCTAAATAATTGACTAGCAAATGTGGATACGGAAAAATGGTCATGGCAATTGTGTTAATCTAGAAAAATGGTTTTTGAACCAATTTTCCAAAAGTTGTGTGCAATGTAATTTCTAGGGAAGGGGAATTTGTGAAGCCCACTTCTAGAAGGAACAAACAAAGTTTGATTTTCTAGGATGTATTTAGGTATTCTTTGCTATCAATAGAGTTAGTTGTTTTTTCATAAAGAAATCAGATGCCATCGAGACTGTTGTTTGAGAGATCAAACTCTAACAAAAATATGCTAATAGACAACACCATTAGACTTGCACCCATTAAATGTGATCACAAAAGTAAAATATATGAAGAATCTCAATATCTTTGTTCTCTAAAGGAATTATGTAATCTATATCATTTTTCCTAATTTTGAGTATAGATAGTTTATCCAAGCTCCCCATGTCAAGAGGAGATTCAAATTAACATTGCAAGCTACAAAAAAAGTTGAAGCTGCCCATGTCAAGGGTTACATAATATACAAAACAACTAGAAAACCTATTCTCCAATAAGGTGAATATTATTTCAGAGGATAATGGAGTTACCCAAATCCCAACAATCTTTATCCATAAATACTTTGTATATATAGAGAGAGAGATGTATGTATGCATGTTTGTATGTATGTATGTATGTATGTATGTATTTATGTATTAATTGTAATCCATGTGTGCAATTTTATTTTCATCCAAAACCATGTAGAGGCTACTATAACATAACACAATGACATGCAATCATGCACATTTTGATCAGTAGCCTAAATACCATCATAACATGAGTAAAACCAATACCATAAAAAGGCATGAATCATACTATAGAGTGATATATAAACAACTTCTAGGATATAAACATGAGGGATATTACTCATAGCAATTGTGACGAATACTTATCTCGAATTTAAGACTAGGCAACCGAGCCAAGGGCTGCAACTCTCCATATACTGGGTTGCATGATGGTCTTTCTTGCAGCCCAATCACCCCTTAGTCGAATTCCAAAGCTTGAGTGAGGGACCTTCTTGTGGGTATCTTGGTCATAATTTAGTCTCTAGAGGGTTGTCCCCATCCACCTTTCAACTAAATCTGTAATGCCCAGTGATAGTCATGTCCAACAACTTGAGTTTTAAACCTCCAAGTTCCACGAGAGACAACCCGCACTGTTGAATGTATGGAATGAAAGGCCTATGTATTTGTTATTATTCTCCTTTCAAGAAAGCCAATTTACCAGTTCTTATTGTAATATCTCTATGTGGTGATCCACTCTTTGACCTTGTTTGAAGCTCAGGACCTCCTCTATTGGGACATCAAAGATGACACCATGACTACCTCTAGTCATGTACCAATCTACTTACTTCTTCAAATGATTTTGTTTGGAATTGAGCCATCCAAATAAAATATTGATTACAAAAGTTTTCCTGTTAGAAACAAATCCATCATTCTCATCACCATTCCCATCACAGGAACACAATACATAAAAAATAAATAAATAAATAAATAAAATAAAATAAAATAAAAAATCTCTAAGTAATATAAGAAGACAAAAAAAGGGTATAATATGATGCGAAATAAAATAATGAAGGTGAAATTAAGGATGGGAAAAATAGTTTAATGTTGGTTGTCTAAGGTATCCTAAGGTATTTCTTCTAGCCAAGGCATCAAAGGACCCTTGAATACACTTTAGCCCTTATGGGTTGTCCTATTTTCATAATTGCATATATCATAAAAATTATTAGAGATAAATGTGAGATTAAACTCCATTTTATTCTTGTTCTCTTCCATCCATTATGTGAAACTTCCTCTTCAGAATTTTCACTATTATTTAGACCCATCATTTTCGAGTATATGGAGCTTGAATCCATCGATAATGGTTCATTAGCTTTGATTCCTCCAACTATTGATCAAGTAGAACAAGTAAATTTGATCACTAAAGATCAAATTATTGTGATTCTAATTCCAACACAACCATTTAAACCCTAAACCATAGTGTTTACAAGCCAAGCTCATTAGTGAATCTAATGAATGGAGTGTAATTTTCTCAAATTCATTGCAACTATACTTCAAAAACTACTATATCATCACCACTACTCTATTATATCATTGAAATAGAGCCAAGAGACATAGATGACCACTATGTTGTCCCACTGCCTAGTTCTTGTGTTTTTATTTTTGGCCTGTTATTGAAATCATTTATTCCAATTATCATGATTTGAAGTTGCTATTCTTCTTGATGTTAGCATGTTGGATGTGTTGTTGGGATTTGGTGGGAAATTGACACTCATCTTCCCATAACTTCCTTTTAGTTTTTTCTCCATCTCATACGCATTCCCCTACATTTTTTTACCTCCCTCCTTTTTTCCATCCTTGCCAGGCTCTGTCATGTGTTGAGTCTCATCCAACACTATTATCATATGATTTCCAAAATTTTCTCATCATGAAACTAGCTATGGAATCATGTCCTATTCATCAAGTGAAAAATCAAAACATAGAGTAAGACTCCTTGGTGCCTGTGAACAAAGGGAATACATCATACCATATCCCTTGTTGTGTAAACTGATCGATCATATCTAGATCTTAGAACTCACCCAAAATATGATTGTTAGTTGGTAGTTAGTGCCTATTCTAGCCCAAACCATATGAACTAATGAAAATTGTCCCATATTTCCTTTATCTCTAGGTTTGTTTGGTGGTTGGCCCTATCATTAGGCTTTTTTGTGCTATCCTAGTCTTGTAGGCCAATCATCCTCATGCCATTTGGTCTTTTGTCCCTTGTGTACACTTGTCATCCTCCACAACTTCCATCACATCCAAAGAAATTTACCCCCTTCTCCAACTCTAAAATTTGTGTCCTTGACTCAACTTATTTAATTTAATTTAATTTACAATGCTTAAAATAAGTGAGCATGGTAATCGAGATTATTACATCCATGTGGCACCTACCACATGTCACTTCATGATTGTTCCACCTGTATGTCTGCCTTTCATGTCCATGTGGCCGAAGGGGCTCGAATATTTCTAATGTTCATGCAATTTTGTACATAATCCACCACTCATCATGTCATAGTTCATTCATAACCCTTAGAGTTTCCCAAAGTTGAATGAATGTTAACCTAGTAAATTTTGTGCAAGTTGGGTGCCAACCTCCTTTGGTTACCCAAGGAAATAGAGATTTTCTTCGAAACTTGCTCAAACTTTAATGATTTTGGGGTTTGTCCCATTTTCACCCTTTTCCTCCAGTGTGTACTTTAGAACTAACATATATCCTCATTTGAGAGGATTTTTGCAAAGTAGTATACCGTTGGAAAGGTCTCGAAGAGAACTATCTAGCCATATCATCTACAGATTCATTTGAACATTAAAAATTAAACAAAAACTCAATAAACTTCAAGCCACTTTGGCATGATTGATGTGATATTTCAAAGCATCAAACTATCATGAGAAAATTATACTCAACAGTGTCCTTGCTTTGACATACCATTTGACATCAATGGAACTAGTTTTTATCAATTAAAACATTATGTCCAACAATTTTTAATTTCATTTGATTAAAAATTCCTTACTACTTTGTTCTATAGAAATAAAATCAATATTAAATGGAAATGCATGTATTTCTTCCTTAGCGTAGGTTGGATTTATGCATAATCCTTCCAATTAAAATTACTAATTTGTTTACTAATATATTCAAAGTTTTAATAAAAAACTGAAGGAAAAGGAGAAGGTGGTATTGTGGCACTATGGATTCTAAGCACATGCATTATAACTTGATTAAACACATAATATTCTTATTGACTCAAAGACATATGGTCTTCTAAAATAAATGAACCCATTCCACTTCTAAATGTTTTAGTGGTGTATAATTCCAAAGAAAATGCCAACATGCTTAAGCTTTTGGCAGTAGGACAACCTCTTCAATTAAAGGGCCCAAAGATTGAATTCCTACTTGCAACGCTATATGTATTTTGTGACTATTTATTTCCAGTAGTTTTATGTTTCCGATATACTAAAAAATAATTAAGTATGAGCATGTCTCCAGAGATTCCTATATTGTTTAAATCAATATCATTCTCCTTAAAGATAGATGAGCAATAGAGCCTAGTTCACCCCATGGTTTTCTCACTATATATAGTTATATATATATGAATTTCTATAAAAACATAATCATTTAGATTTAAATGAAAATATAGGAGTTATTTCCTCCCAGAAATTAAAATAGCATCTTCACATATTGCATACTAATCATTTTAGTATAGCAAGACGAAACATAACCAGAAGACATATCTTGTCCTTACCTGATAATTGAATCAATTATAATGATGAGAGAACTTATGAACTCATGACCATTACTATCAATAATCACACCTATCGAAATTTTTCATAAATGTTTGATAGAGACAAATATGTAGAAGCATTCTAAGTATCCAACTTAAAAAGGCATTCTACTTTTAAATTCTTTGGCTCCATATTTACATGGATTTTACAAGTACTGTGTTCAATTCTATCAAACAATAGTTTTAGGTTGACATGGCATACTTCTAATCAAATTTTCACTCTTATAAAGGTGAATAGTGCATTCATGGTGTTCACCCATGTAGGTATGAGTGATTAGCCTATGGTGATATGTCAAAGTCTCGATTCATGTGATAAAATTAGAATTGGATTATGTTGACTAGGCCAACATGGCTACATGTTAACAGAACACGAATAAATGTGGCGTGGTTAGGATTCTTAATAAATTTTGTATCTCTATGGTTTCTTGTTTGGATTTGATATTTATATTGTTTTTCATCCATCTTGATGCTTTCATAGTGGAAAAGGGGGAGGAATCAACTCACATGACCATTTTTATTGATGAGACCCTGTTTCATTAGAGGAAATTTCATCCTAAAAGTGACCTCCTAAAGAAAAATAATAAAATAATAGTTAAAATAATAAAATAAGAGTTATGAAATTTGCATGGAAAAGAAGAAAACCTTTTTTATTGTATTTTTGGATTATCTTCTTATAGTTTTACTCAAATTTCAAGTCTAGACACTCGTTGTATGCATAATTAAATTTCACATCCAATGATACATCCAAAATATACATTAAAAAGGTGATTTGAACACTCATTTTTAATGTATATTAATTTTTTTTTAAACGCGGGTCTTCTCATAAGTATGCATAATGGGTACTCGTTGGGCGTGGAATTTAATTTTGCATCCAATGAGTGTCTACACTTGAAATTTGAGTAACCCAAAGGGGGGAAAGGTAAAATAAATAATTAAAAAATAGATTCCTTCTTTTCCCTCTAAAATATTTACATGTATCTATTTCTAAATTTAAAGGATTTTGATTTTTTTTACATATTATGACATGGAAATTACATGAAAATTTCATGGGCACTTTTATGGTAAAATTTTCTCTAATTGATAAACTCGGGCCCGAAAGCTTCTGAGAGCATTTTGAAGCATAAAATGGAGTTTTTTTGGTGTAAAATTTTGCTGCATTAGCAAGAAACATTTTCGCCTATTCTAAAAATAGAGTCAATAACCTTAATCATAGTCTGTATGCAAAGGTTATGCCATTTCGAAGATGACCTTTTCTATTATGACCACCATAGTTCAAGAGGATGTCATGTCAACCCCATTTACTCATGGAAAATGGACTAGCCATGTCATAATGATGAATAATGCTCTGAAAGATTCAATATTTTAACTCTAGTTAAGAGTTGAAGGAATCAAACCTAACCACTAGTAGGCTATTGGGATGTGTTATAACAGACCACTAGGAGGAAGATGGTTTCCATTAATTTTGAGTGAATTTTGTTCCATATACAAACATAGTAGCTGAGAGGGATAGGGAGAGAGCACACAAAGAGGATTTGTACATTATAGTATCCCATGGACTATAAGCCTTTGCTTATTTATACTTGCAGTATTTTTCTATTCAAAGAAAAATAACAGAGTGGCCTCACATTCCTGTTGAGTTTTCCATTGAAAGGGTTTACCAAGTGTTGTCATTGCAACAACAACCCTCCAAAAAAATTTCCTAGGTCAATTTCAGAGCCTACATGAACTGTCATTTCAAGCCCCTCAGTGTCATCACATTGTTTGATTTATTATTTGTTTGTTTTCTCCTAGTGTCACATCCTCCTAAGTCAATGTTTCCTAGGTGTCATCACCTAACGCCTAGAAGTGTTTGTGTTATCTAGTCAATGGTTAGGTGGACTCTTGTATTTTATTGACTTAGAAACTAACCTTTTAGCCATGAAAATCACTCAAAGTCATGCAAAAATAAAAAAAAAGTAAAGAAAAGTGCACTTCAAGTTGATAAAGACTCACTCTTGTGTTGAGCGCACTCCTTCGGACTGAAGAAGTGAAACCTCATTGAGAACACTCCTTCGTGATTAACGAGTGTGCCATCCTTGAGCGCATTTATTTGTGTTGAAGACATGTGCCCATCTTGAATGCATACATGAGCTTTCTTGTTGCATGTGGGCACACTCCTAGAAAATAGGAGCCCACTTAACTTCCTTCAACTAATCCATTCACTTGTCGACAAGTAGTGACTGTTCATGAAACAATTTTTCACGTAATGTCTTTTAAATTAACCCATTTAATCATTCATTTTCATAATAATTTTCATCTGGTTTGGGTGCACATATGTGGATCAAGAAAATCTTCATCGATCTACGTTACAAGTAAGTTTTGCATGTTCAATATACTAATTGTCTTTCATGATTTGATTGTCGATCTTGATTTTCTTGTTGGCATTTCTTTTTTTATAGTTTACTTATTGGAATTTTTGTTCAACCTTATTTATACAAGTGTTAATTTGTTGTCACGTGATGAAACTTTGCATGTTCCTTGACCCTTCATATTCTAATAATGATTGCGACAACATCCATAAAATCTTATATATCTTTATTCTTCTCATTTATGTCATGAAATATTTTTGTTAGACTTTTCCTTCAACTTTCCTTTGGTAGAGGACACTTTTAGAACCCAAAGCCTGATCATCTCTGAAAATTGCACCCACAATAGAAAATTTGGCCTCTTTAGCACATTCCTTCATCACGAATAAATGTGGCCTCCCTAAGTGCATGATCACATGTCGAAGGCTTGAATGATTTCCCTTCATCCCTTTGGCATGTGCCAATGCACTCTCCTTTCCCCTCAGCACATGACCACACCCTGAAGGACCAAAGAATTGTTCCTTCATCCCTTTGCAATTCACCAATGTTCCCTTTCTCTCTCTTTGAATTCATGAGCGCACCATGAAGTCTTGAAGGCCTGAAACCTCACTCCCCTGTCCCTTCGCAGTGCGCCCTTGTGCCCTTGATGTTTTTCCCTCTCTTGCTTGATTGCATGAGTGCACAATAAATCCTTGAATGACCCTTGACCCCCCTTCATGCTTTGAAAGTGTGCCCTCCTTGTTTTCATGTAGATTTTCTACCCATGCATGTAGTTATGTGTTTCTAGTGATAGATTTTGTATTCTTGGTTACATCGAATGGCTCTTTGTATATGATTTACTAAGACATTGCTGCATAGTTAGGTTCCAAAATTTAATCTTGTCATAATGATTATGCTACCACAAACATGTGTTTAAGCTATAAGTGTTTTCACCCGTTCATCATCTATTGGAGCCATGCCTCCCACTACACGTAAAGTTTCCTCCAAAGAAGCTTCAGAGAAAAGCATAGAGGAAGCAGTGGAAGTAACAAATTCAACCATTCCCATATATTCAGAGACATAGTGCTTCATTGATAAGTCTATAGAGGTCACATGGGGCAGTATAAGAGACACATTCATGCATAAAAATTTTGTTGAGAACTTGGAATACTTGCAATCATACATCAATATTAAGAGGTCCATGATGCATAGGATCACATGACGATTCTCAGTCATCCCTTGTGCAAAAATGATTTTGTGTATTATCACACACAGGGATGAATCTCAGCTTGTGCTTCGTAGTGAATGTGGCATTCATCTCGCCACCTATTATGGAGAATACATGCATGCCTACTATAAGATGCTCAGGCTCACAAAATATGTATGTTGGGATGGGGTTCCCTAGGTCAGTTTTGGGTTAAAAACCCAAGTTTAGATGTAAACATTGATAAAATATGTAAAGTCTCCACGAATTGTGGGTTTAGAGCGCATAGTTGGTTAGGAGTTAAAAAGGGTTTTTACCGTCGTTTATGTAAATTTGAGTTGGTTTTTGAGATTTACCCAAGGTCCGTGGACCATGGGATTGTATAAATAGGTGTGCCTTAGAGAGTCTAAGGTAGATCTATGTCTATGTCTATGGGTATGATGAATGGATTCTTAGAGAGTTAGTGCAAGAAAATAAGTCTTATAGGGGAGAAAGGGTCTGCAGTTGAGAGTGCAGAGGCCTAGAATAGTGTCTGCAGCTGAGTGCACGAACCCCTGCAGCTGAGTGCGCAGGGAAGTTTTGAGCCTGTAACCTTATACTGAAGATCAATATAGAATATTGTTGGAGAAATTCATATGTTTTATCTATTTCCTTTTGTTGTTTATGTTTGCGATATATGTTTTGAGGAGATAATGTATTTATGAAACGATGATATATTGACATGTGAAACTACTAGATAAGTCTTATTAATTGAACACAATTCTTGTTAAGTATTTATGTGAAGATCATAATACATTTTGTTACTTTTGTCAAGAACTTAAGTAGATATGAGTATATTTTTATCTAAGGATAATTTATGGTCCACGTAAGTAGGTAATTCGTCGGTTTAGGGTATGTAAAAGCTGATCATTGACCTTCGTGGAGGTCTAGGGGCTGTCTGAAGGGAGTTATAGTACCAAGCCCTAAGGGCTTATATATCTACGCAGAGGTAGATCTAGGGCATAAAAAGACATCACACTAATCTCTGGATGCAGATACTTGGTTCCAACATCCCCCCATACTACTTCAGGTGAGACATCTATCCACGTTAAGCGGGTTGATGTCGAAAGGGCGAGTAGTGCAGGACTTTTTTTGACGCAACTAACTTTGAACCTGGGTCAGGGCCCACTAATCCAACAAATGGTTCTATTGTCAGGATCGAGATCTGCATAAGGAGATGTGTGATGTCATATCACTAGAATCTGACCAGAAAGGAAATTGAGAAGTGTTTGGATAGAAAGATCCACAAATTCGCAACATAGGAAAACAGGAATCCGCGCCTATCAAAAGAACAGTGGTTGGACATATATTTGTACACAGAAATACATGAAATTTTCTTCTGCACCTTCTCGATCGAGCTATACGAGTGGATAGCTAAATTGGCATATGATCAAGGAAGGTGGAGACTTGATAGTCCAATAGTGTGGACTTCGGAGCTAGTGCAGAGGTTGGAAGCTTCTGAAGATAAGATTGTGCGGGTTATTGATCACTGGTTTGATCAAGTCATAGGAGGATTTGTGACAGAGTTCACGGTTGATACCTCAGTCAGCTATAGTGAAGCAAAGTGTCGATTCTTCAAAGGGCGGCGACATAAGTATCTAATATATTTGAATACCTGGATTAAGATGTTGTTGTGTGAAAAATGGGTTATGCCATTGCCTTGATGTTCGGAGCTACGTTAAGTGGAAATATTTTTAGAGATTGAGGGAAACAAGTCCTAAATATAGCCCATTGATTGGGCCTCCTTTGAGCAATGAAGAGGGAACGGTACAGGCTTCACTATGGAGTTCTATATAGCTGATAAGGCAGGGTTTTCCATGAACTTGTCATCCATCCACTCCACGTCCACCTTCACCTCCATAGCATACAACTTCGCCCACACTGCCACCACCACCACCACTATACAAAATGTTGAATACAATGAAGTTTCCAGTTTTGAAGGGAATAGGGAGTGAGGATGCGGATCAATTTTCGTTTGTTACGAATGCTATGTGGATAGCGCAACAAATTACATATGATAATATGAAGAAGAGGCAATTGGTCACTGTTTTGTAGGATTGTGTGTTGACATGGTACATCAAGTACTGCATTGATAATCCTTTGGCATTGTTAGAAGACACTAAGGTCACCTTGAACAAAGAATTCGGTAAGCCTAATTCTAATTCGCAATCAGTAGTTAGATTCAAGGAAATAACGATGAGGGCTGGTGAAACGCCCTGGGAGTTATATCAAAGATTGAAATGTGTGATTTGCAAAGCTAATATGCAGCTCATAGATAGTCAGCACTGCGAGTGGTTTATAGCCTCACTCCTACCCCACCTGAGGATTGCTTTATCGCAGCAAAAGATAGGGACTCAGGTGGAAGCCCTAGAAATCACGATGAGATTGCATGAAATGCTTATTCAGGGAGCTCAACAAATTCACTTACAATTGTAGAACCTCTGCTTGGAACTACAAAGCTTGAAAAAAGAAAAGGAGGCTAGGTCGGAGGTGCGCGAGGAAGTTTGGTGCCTCAAGTGTAATATCTAGGGGCATGATAAAGATCACTACATTGAATTATATTGGGGGGGGACCAATGCCCCTGAGGCAGGAAGCTCCAATAGGACCAAGTATGGGACCCATGCTATGGCGCACTATTTTTCAAGTGGTCGGAAAACACGTAACAAATAATTATCATTTGCTACAAACGTTTGTGCAGACACCACAACAACTTTTCTGCGATTTCTGCAAATCGATGGGCCACGATGAGCGGCACTACCGTAGCTATGAATTGATGATGGAAAGAACGTTTTTGTATCGAATACAAGAATAAACTCAGCCTTTGTATCAGGAAACTAGTGGAGCACTCGGAGGATATCAGGGGTGCAGACGAGGCTAAGGAGGAGGAGGACCTGGTAGAGGTCGTGGATAGGTTATTTGCTATATTGTGGAACACTAGGGCACTACGCGTGGGAGTGAGAATCAGACATGCCCGTCATGTCAATACTGTACTCAGTTCACCTATACGATAGAAGAATTCCCTATGCTGATAGCCAAGATGTAGGAGAAGAAGGCGCAACTTTAACACCCTACACAAAACTTTCAGACGATGAGGGTTGAGCCCCATGGAGAGGATCCCAATGTGAATATCGTACTGAGAAGAAGAATCATGAATGGTGACGATAAAAGAAACCAACCTAAAGAGAATGGGTGGGTCCGCAAGGCCCCATAAAAGGAAGTTGGCTTGGATCTAGAACGTGCAAAGGAAAGGTTTATGGAGGTGAAGAAAAGTTTCACAGGTGCATTTACCTTAGGAAGTCAGGATAAACTACCAAAAACTAGCACGTCCACAAAGATTTATCCCTTTGTACTCATCACATTCCTGGAAACCTACATGAAACTTTTGCATGATAGTAAGGCTGTGAAGGGCTTACAGGAGTTGATAAACAAGTGTGCTAGTAAAGAAAATGATCCTAATGGACACCGCATAGTCATAAATATTGGCAAACATAAGGCAAGGATAGGGCATGAGACGAGGCTTATCGCACAAATAGGAGATTATGAGATGGACTAAGCTATTTTCGATCTAGGGTCTGATGCGAACATTTTGCCTAAATAGACATTGGAGAGAATGGTGAGATATACACTACAATGGTCTTTGATTCAACTGAGGTTGGCGAACCAATAGAAGATTATCCCTATAGGACGACTGCATGGAGTCACCATAGATATAGAAGGTGCGAGAGCGCTGGCTGATTTTGAAGTAATAGAAATTGTTGATGATAGTAATCCATACCCCACACTCCTTGGAATTGACTGGGCTATTGATATGAATGGGGTCATCAACTTGAAGAAGTGGAAAATGTCATTTGAAAGGAAATTGTTTGCATTGTAGTACCATTAGACCCTGCAGAAGGGTCACCCTATACTAAACTGGTCCGTGACTATGAAGAAAATGATGATGACTTGGATCAAGTTTACAAAACAATAGTGCAAGATCAATACTAGCTTAATCCAACAACTGATGGACAGATAACATGGGATCGAGAAAGTTCTTGTACATCAGATTTAGATGAGGAATTGGAACACTGGCAGAATCTGTTGCATGAAGTATCTACACTGCGCTGCAACATGATGACTAAATTGTTGCATTGTGTGTCATCAGAGGTAAGAAATTTACCCTATTATGATGGTTTAACTAATGTAGATAAGTTTTTGGATGCCTTTGAAACAGAAGTACCTGAGGATCATCACTTTCAAGCACTAGATTTGGCATTGTGTGCTACACCCGCACGATGGTGGGGTATGCATAAGGACATCTTTGATGAATGGCATGATTACAAGACGATGATGAGGTTGCAATTTGGTCATTTGAAAGTACGATTAACTAAGAAATATGATGGGATAAATGATTCACACAATCATTTGGCAAGATGGACTAAAGTCTATGAAACAAAGCCATAGCCAGAGTGGGTGCACTTATTCTGTCATACTTTGGATATAATCCCCATGAATTTGTACCTAGAAATAGAGCTCAGCCATGGCACTATGGAGTGGGATATATTAAGGGAAGGATTTTTTATGACCTTCAGTTTTGAGGATGGGTTCAAAAACATTGATGAAGTTCTGCAGGAGGTTAAGGTGGCAATATTTAGAATTCCATGGGGTCCTTTGGATTTGGTTCAACTAGATTGGAGCATCTAGCTGCGCCATGCACTGGAATGCTATAATGTGACTTCTAAGGGGAAGGATGAAGATCCAAGAAATATTAATATCCTAGAGGTAGAAGGCAACCATGAGGTTGAAGGTTTGCAGATAGAAAATTCGAACATCACCCTGCCACTAAAAACTAGGAAAGTGAACATTGGTACTGAAGCAGAACGAAAATTTACAAAGATCGGCGATTACTGGGATGATGCCATAGTGGATAAAGTTTCTAAGTTACTCCACAAGTACCAGGATATTTTTCCTACAAAAATTTCAGACTTAAAAGGCATCATAGGTGACTTGGGTGTGATGAAAATTACCTTAAAGCTAGACACGAAGCCTATTAAGCAGAGGCCATATCACCTTAATCACAAATACAAGGAAAAGGTCCGCTTGGAGTTAGACAAGATGCTTGAGGTAGGAATTATCAAACCTGTGGAGGAATCTAATTGGGTGAGCCCAATGGTGGTTCAAGAAAAGAAACAGAAGGGATAAATAAGGATTTTCATAGATCTAAGGAAGCTTAATGGTGCCTGCATCCATGATACTTTTCTAGCACCGTTTATAGATGAGGTACTGGATAATGTTGGAGGGAAGAAGGCCTACTCATTCATAGATGGATTCTCTATATATCACCAAATAAAGATTGCACCAGAAGGAAGGAGCAAAACAACCTTTGCAACAGAGTGGGGTTGTTTCCAATATACGGTGATGCCATTTGGACTCAAGAATGTGCCGATGATATTGTCTCACGTAGTCATCGCCACATTCAAGGAATTTATTCACAAGTTCTTGGAGGTGTATTTTGATGACTAGACAATGTTTGGGTTAGTAAAGCGCCATGTAGCCTGTCTACACCTAATGTTGGATACATGCCGAAGATATTAGATTGCGCTAAACCTGAAGAAGTTCTTATTTTGTGTCCCCTTTGGGATTTTTCTAGGTCATATGGTGTGCAAGAAAGGACTAATAGTGGACCCTACCAAGATCACAAAAATAGTCAATTTGAAGGCCTCGAGGAGTGTCAAACACCTACACGCAACACTGGGCCATACTAGATATTATTAAAAGTTCATCAAGGCTTATGCTCAAATTATGCGCCTATGGAGAAGTTATTGAAGAAGGATGCTAAATTTTGTTGGGAAGAAAAATGTCATCGCGGTCTGGGTGTATTGAAAGAAAATATGGTCACCGCGCCGATCTTGGTCTTCTTGAATTGGAAGAAGGAAATCCATGTGCACATTAATGCCTCATGTATTACATTGGGGGCAGTGCTGACACAAGCTAGTGAAGGAGAGATGGATCACCCTATAACATTTTCAAGCAAGAAATTATCAAAGGTTGAGAAGAATTACTCAACAACAGAGCCTGAAGGATTGACTATGGTGTATGGGCTTAAAAAGTTCAAACACTATCTATTAGGCGGACATTTCAAGATGTACACAGATCATTTCACCTTGAAATACCTAGTTAATAAGCCTATGTGGGGGGGGGGGGGAGGGGGGGATATGCAGATGGTTGTTGTTATTTCAAGAATATGACTTTGAGGGAATTGTGAAGCTAGGAAAGTTGAATGCAGGACTTGACTAGTCGCAGATTGAAACAGGGGAGGAACCTACTAATTTGAAGGAAGGGCTTCTCGACACACAACTCTTCACAATATGTGTAGGAGATAACCATTTTGCGGATATTATCCACTTTTTGACTACCAGAAAAACTCCCGAAGGATATACTAGTCAGAAAAAGAAAGAGTTAGTAGTTCACGTGGTAAATTTCTCGATAATTGCAGGACATTTATATAATATGGGTACAGACAAGATAATCCGACGATATGTGCCCAATTTTTAATGAAATAGCATCCTTGGTGAAGCTCATGGAGGAGCTGTGAGAGGACATTATGCAGGAAAAGTGACAGCACAGAAAATTTTGTGTGCGGGTTTGTGGTGGCCTACATTACATAAGGATACCAAAGTGTATTATTGAGCATGCGATGCATGTCAGAGAATGGGCAGACCAATATGGAGGGATGAGCTACCGCTTAACCCTCGAGTGTCATTGCAGCCATCTGAGAAACGGGAAATTGATTTTGTAGGACTGATTCAACCCCCAAGCAAGAAAATAGGTGCGCACTATATCATCACCAGGATAGAGTATCTGACTAGATGGGTGGAGGCATAACTTGTGAAGGATTGTATAGGGACGACATCAACAAAGTTCTTGTTTGAGTACGTGTTCACTAGATTTGGCTACCCAAAAGTATTTATGAGTGATTGTGGTACGCACTTCCTCAGTGAAACAATTAGCATGCTGACCGAAGAGTTCCAGGTTTATCATTAGAAGACCACATAGTATCATCCTCATGCTAATGGGATAGTTGATGCCTTTAACAAGATCTTAGAGAACACACTGACAAATAGTTTCTACGTGCATTAGAATGATTGGTACGTATGCATACATATAGTACTGTGGGCATACAGGACTACTCGTAAAAAGCTAAAAGGTCAAAAACTTTTTCGATTGGTCTATGACATAGAAGTTGTGATGCCTATGGAATATATCATGCCTAGTATATACATAGTAGCTTTCACAGGGATGGTGGACTGTAAAGCCTTGGAAGAGATTCTTAGTTGGATTCCATTAGTAAGTACAGAAGGAGTGTGAAAAAGCATGGCACGATCAACACATCAAGTTGAGCACGTTCAAGGTAAATGATTTGGTTTTATTATATGATAGTAAGTTTGCTAAGTTTCCAGGAAGTTTTAGATGCATTGGCTAGGGCCATATGTCATCAAAGAAATTATAGATGGAGGCACAGTTTAGCTCGTGAAGTTGATTGAAGCCATATACAGGAGATCCAATGCAATGATTATATGATGGCAGAATAGTCTTAGTGCTCCAAGGAGTTGCAAGGGAGCGCGGGACTATAAACTACAATTCCCGGTTTCAGGAGCCACGTGACATGGGGCTGCACACAAAAGGGTGACATTACACTATCAGACACTGCGTGAAGGGAGTTGCACTATGAAAGGAGACACCATGTAGCACAGCCAGAAAGTGACCATTAGAGTCATTGTTCATGATTTGACAACCAAGAGACGGTTAAGAGGAGCAAGCGGTCGACATTTAAGGCCAAAATATATGAGGATCTATCACCACAATAGCATTAATGGATGAAATTTGGGGGGAACGGTCGAATTTGAATTCAAAATTCCCTATAAATTACCTGTGCCAGTCAAGAAGAGAACACTTTGCACCCTTAGAGTTTTTGAGTTGTGTTGTCTATCGCTTATGAATCGTGTGTTCTTTGAGGATTTGGTCACAAGCCCTTCATTCGATAATTTTCCAGAGTTAACCTGGAAATTCATTTGCGATACCATGTTAGGACCAGGCCCCGTAGAGACTGCAAGCACTGGAGGAACTTTTGCCTCCAAAGGAGTTTTTCGAGAGGTAGTGAGCATGGAAGCTCTAATTGACCTATACCCATCACGAACATGCTCATCCACAAGATCACACACCTGACGCATGAGGGTTTGAATCTGGCCAAGGAGTTTGGTGGAAAGGAAAGAGTAAGATATTTGGAGGAGAAGATGAAAAATAAGTTTGAGCTTGTCAAGAAGCCATGCGGCTATTCCATCATGTCCATCAAAGATACCGTGGTGAATATTTCCACCCAGATACTAGCTAGAAAGGTTATGAGGAAGTGTTTTGCGGATGAGGTTTCAACACCTGTGATACCGTTAGCTACACAATGTGCAGAGGGTGTGCAGTTTAACTCATCGCGGTATTTATGCAATGAATTCCTTGCAAATTGTCGCGAGGTCCACAATGAGAGCAAGACCTTCCACTATGCATGGCTACTACTCTCCATCGTGCTGGTTGCATGGGATCTGTCGGACGACAACCAATTTCCTCCATTGATGGAAGGATTGTCGAAGACTATGCAGTTCACCTCCCTCTAGACCATTAAAGACCGCACGCGGGTCAGAGAAATGAATATTTTTTGGGTGTTGATGGAAGCGAGCTTCCGCATGGCCATTAACCAGTGCCCAAGTTTGTCCCCAACCTTGTATGAGTAGTTGTCCATGTATGTTGAGTTCAAGGAAGAATTCCACCGCATCTACATTTAGGCACAAAAGGACTTGCAGTAGAAATGGTTCAATTTGTCGTATTTGGTCACCAATGATGCCATACAAGAAGTGATCAAGTGCTAGCTAGAAGATTGGAACACCCCATCCAACATAGATGTAGGTACCAGAAAAGGTGTGGGGAGCTCAGCTGAGAAGAAACAGAAGGATGCAACAAAATAGGTAGCACAAAAGTTGGTCGTGTAGTGAAAGAAGGAAGCCGAAGAGAAGGCTAGAATGGAAAAGGAGTGTGTTGCAAAGAAACAATATGAACAAGAACAACGCGAGTCCGAGCAAAGCGGTAAATACCTTTGCCCAAAACTGAGGAGGAAGAGTAGTCTGCATAGGGCAGTGGCAGTGATGAGGGACAAAGCACCTCATTTCGGTCAAGGAATCGCAAAGAACAATAGTAGCAGGAGGGTTCCCACAAGAAGACGAAGTTAGCTAAAGCGTAGATGGATCCCATCACCCAGACAAAGGGCGATCTCGACAATATTGGTGACAAGGCACATGACAGTACCGCCGAACTGTTGCAACAATTCAAGCAACAGTACATGTAATCACTGGGAAATGTCCAAAAGGATCTACGTGAACTGCAGATCCGAACTAATTGAATATAGGTGGGCATAGGTCAAGTGAGCAACGCACATACGATCCTAGCACCGGGGACAATTCAGGCTGCATAACTGGTAAGGACAGTGGACCTTAGAACAATTGCTCTGCCAGAAGGGTCCCTTAGTGCAGAATTGGCTAATGAAAATATCGTCATTAGTACCCTTAAGAACATTAGCCTAAATATTGTAGTGCTACCCAATGAATTTCTTCATGCATCATAGACGAGAGTGACAGTAGAATTGAGAGCTCGGGAGCAATGTGCTCTCAGTTTAATCAGCAAGTACTGGGTCAACAATGAACAAATGTTTGCATAAAATATGTAGACCCTAAAAGAAAGGGATATTATTTAGGTTTAGAGCTCCCAGCTGGTGGTCGTGGTTACAAAGGCATGCAGAAAAGTGTTGGAGTTCCACATACCTAAGGACGTACAACTAGAGGCTAAGATCTAGAAACTATCTATAGGTGTCTCTGAGGTAAAGGTAGAAGTAGAAAGAGTTCAATTTGAGCTCAACATGAAAATCATGGAGCTACATCTCAAATCAAAACCTTTGACTCCGACCAAGGTCAGGTAATAGTGTAGAGCCACCATAAAGATACAGATGGTTACTCTGGATTCCATAGTCATTGACTGCACAACCTTGTTTGAATAGGTGATGGAGTTGTGACGACCCTACAGGAAGACCCCAACCTGCAGATATTGAATATAGAGATGCATTATCTCCAAAAGCAGTATGATGAGGTTAGGATGACAATGCACTCCATTGGTACAGCGCAACACCTCTCCAAGTTGTAGGAGGGGAAGGAGATCCTCGCACGGGCAGAAGCAACTCAGAAAAAAGAGGCAGTGCTTAAGGTTAGTTAGGGTCCTTGGTTGGAAGAAGCCTACCAAGTCCCAACCAACATTCAGGAGAAGCTGAGGAAGTTTCAACTCATATAGCAAAAGATCAAATTGGTCGGTGAAGGACTAGCTACAGAGCAGCTCGTCGAACAAGTGAAGCAAGTAGCTACACAGAGTACTGTTGAGGTAGCAGTTGTCTAGGTGGAGCTGGGGGATCTTCACAGTAAGATCATTGTGCCAACCGAGAGACTCAAGGGTGAGTCACGACCATTGCATTGGGGGCCTTTTGAGATGGGGTATTGCGTTAAAAACCCAAGTTTTGATATAAAGGTTGATAAAATATGTAAAGTCTCTATGAATTGTGGATGTGGAGCACATAGTTAGTTAGGAGTCAAAAAGGGCTTTTACCCTTGTTTATGTAAAGTTGAGTCAATTTTTGAAATCTACCCATGGTTAGTGGACCATGGGATTGTATAAATAGGTGTGTCTTAGAGAGTCTAAGGAAGATCTATGTTTATGTCTATGGGTACGACAAATGGAGTCTTAGAGAGTTAGCACAAGAAAGTAAGTCTTAGAGGGGGGGAAGGCTCTGCAACTGAGTGCACAAAGGCCTAGAATAGTGTCTACAGCTGAGTGCGTGGACCCCTGTAGCTGAGTGCGTAGGGAATGTTTGAACCTGTAACCTTATACTGAAGATCAATAAAGAAGATTGTTGGAAAAATTCATATGTTTTATCTGTTTCCTTCTTCTATTTATGTTTGCGATGTATGTTGTGATGAGATAATGTCTTTATGAAACAATGATATATTGATGCACGAAACTACTGGATAAGTCTTATTAACTTAACACAGTTCATGTTAAGTATTTATGTGAAGATCATAATACATTTTGTTATGTTTGTCAAGCACTTAATTAGATTTGAGTAGATTTTGATTTAAGGATAATTGATGGTGCACATAAGTAGGTAATTTGTCTGTTTAAGGTCTACAAAAGCTAATCATGAACCTTTGCGGAGGTCTTGAGGCCTTCGAAAGGGAGTTACAGTACAATCCCTAAGGGCTTATAGATATGCGCGGAGGTGTATCTAGGGCATGAAAAGACATCACACTGATCTCTAAATGCGGAAACTTGGTTTGAGCATCTCCCCATACTGCTTCAGGTGAGACTTCAGCCCACGCTAAGCAGGTTGATTCTGAAAGGGCTAGTAGTGTAGGGTTTATTTTGGTGCAATTAACTCTGAACCTGGGTCAGAGCCCACTAAGCCAACAATGTAAGTAGTGAATTTTACACCTAATGGACCGACCTTGACACAAGTGACATCATCAAATATTGGTGTCAAAAGCTGGCTAAGTTTCGTCACACCCATAGGCAATTTGTCTGACCAATATTCTCAAAGATGTATATCAATATATGATTTACATGTGTTTTCAGTTACATGGGCATAAGTATGTTGAGGTGTTTGAGGAAAACTAGATATATATATACAATATGGTGGTAACCCATGGTAATTTTTTCAAATGGGCATATATATTGTTGTTTGAGTTGCAACATCATGTGGAACAAGAAAAAGCATATTTGAGGGCGAACCATGCACCACAATTCTATATGTCAACATTTATTTTAGATGGAATTTGTGCACAATATGCTTTCCCAGCGATGTGCTGGAACTTGACCCCCCAAAATAAGTTTCCAGTTTACTTCCACTGAAAATTGTTGTCAGAATCAAGCTTCAAAGATGCATATGACAGATTGGAAAAGCAGTTATTTCCAGTTATTTTCCATATGATATTTGAGATTGATCCTCCTTGTATGATAAATCAGGTGAAGGATCCACTACAAGATATTATGGATTGGTTTGCAGTTCCTGAGGCTACGTACATTAGATTATTTGGTTGTCATATATCCCCTCATCTCATGTCAAAAAATGTGACCAATAAGGTGGTCATGTAGTAAATAGAAAATCGGTTGGACAAGGGATTGTCAGGAGTTCTTCATAGGAGGAAGAAAGCCCCTTGGCCCACCTTCCCTTTGAGGGTCTGACTATATGATTTAAAGAGCCACAAGGTAGTAGTGATAGAAATACAAGACCTGGATCACTTTCACTTCACAACCAAGGACTTTCATAGATATGATACCAAGAGAGTGTGTAGGAAACATTGTGAAAGGATCGGTTTCAATTTGGGGTATTCATTTATGTCTAGAGTAGAATATGAGAAGGTGAAGAAGTGGTACAATGCAATTAGAAAGACACATCTAGGGATGGAGACTAGTTTTCCCCAAGATCCACTAGCTCAATACATGCAAGTGTAGGAGGAAAAATAGATGACCCCTCAAGTAAAGAGTGTAGCTCTTAGGAAGAGGATCAAGTATGATTTGATAGGAGAAAGCAGTAGAAAATGGAAAGTTAATCCTTTGAAATCAAAATCTATTCACGTAGAACAAGACAAGATAAAAGAGAAGAGGAGAAGAGGAAGCAAGATGAGTTGTTCAAGAAGCAACAAGGAAAAGAAGAGGAAAGGAGGAAAATAGAAGAGGAAAAACAAAGGCAGTCCTAAAATGAAGAAGCAATAAAAATACTGAAAGAATAACAGTTGAATCAAGAGATAGTAGAAGAATTGGAGGAAGAGGATACCATCCAATGCATGGATGATGAACAAGTTCTCTAGAAGAAACCCCTATGACAGGTAGTCATCTTCCATTTAGAGAAATGGGAATCACATCTCCACCTACATATAGAGGCATGGATGTGTTTAGTGTCACGTTTCATCAAATCAAGAAGAGGATCATGTTGTAGAGGCATAGACACTTCCCTAATGATCCTTAGAATCTAGTCTCACTTTCTACAGAAAAGGTGATAGCTTCCAATACCAGAAGGAATCTCAAGGTAATCATGGTGGAAAATGTTGCTTTTGATACAACAATGCATGAAAATTTTGAATATCTATTGAATGATAATGTTATATTAAGAAAAGAAATTTCTATAGTGAAGCAACATGCAGAACACCTTGTGATAGAGAATCAATAGTTATCTTCACAAAGCTTCAATACCACATAATGGGAGTTATCCATGCAGGAGAAAATAGGGCCACTGGAGGAAACCATGACACAATTATATGATGAGATGATATTCATACAAAAAGTGGCGGATCCTCTCATGGAATTCATAAGAAAGCACAAATAAGTGGTAAAAAGCATGAAAGTGGCAAATAGAGAAGGTTACCATATTTAGGAGTGGGATACCAAATATCTATATGCTCCACAACATTTGGATAGAAAATATAGGATTTTAATTGAGATAGATAGAGTTTAGTTGAGACTCCACTATCCTAATTATATGTGTCTTGGGGAACAATCAATTAGAACCAATGCCACTCACAATCGAATGCACAATGGTTTCGAGTCTCTAGCACATAATCACAAGATGCCTTTAATGTTAATTTTTGCAACTAGGTTCAAATTCAACCATGGAAAACTTAGATGACCAAGATGATTCTTGCATTAAATTTCTCTTTTAAAGACAACCAAAATCGACCTAAATATCACCCTATTTGGTCAAGTGGAAGTTGATTTTTGAATTATTTTATTCATATATGCATAATGGAATGGGTCGAACCTAAGAACATCTGAAATTGTTTAGGTTGACCTCAACCCCAAGTGAACCCTCGGGAAAGCCTATAAATAGAAGTGACCTCAAGTTCATTTCATCACATTGATTAAGACATCTTCTATTGTTTTCTTTTGTCTTGGTTCGCACATGTCTGATGGAAGGAGTTTGTGCAAGGGTCTGAAATCATAGGGGTGAGGCTTGAATTGATCTAGGGTTTTTCTGATTACTAGATGCTGACATATAATTGAGCATTTTAGTCTCTGGATGCTAGCACAGAGTGGTCAAGGTAACATCTAGAGAGATCTAAACATTGGTACAAAAACCTAATGGAGCATCGAGGGTTGTAGAAGTAGATCTGGAGGTATCAGTCCCCGAACGCTCATACAAAGTGGTCTTAAGAGAATCCAAACAGTCCAGGACACATGCACAGTAACTGGAAAGGAGTGTCTGGGGGTTTGAATAAGATCTAGGTATGATTGACCCTGGACGCATGCACAAAGTCTTCCTAAGAGCATGTGAACAGTCACAGATGCCCTCACATAGTGTCCGAGAGAGCGTCTAGAGAGTTTTAGATGCACGCAGTTAGTTTTTCTAAGAGCATCCAAGGTTTTGACCTTGGGTTTGACGGTTTGCTTCAGTCAGCTTCAATGATATGGTAGATCTGGTTTTCTCTCTACTGTGATATAGATTTGTAGATCTATTTTGTAAATCTTTGCTGCAAATATATGTATTGGGCTCATTAAAATATCTCCTAAAAACTCTTATGGTGATCTATTAAAGAAGAAGATTTGAAAGGGTTTGTCCCATGTGGGGTTTTTCCCTGGACTTGGACCAATCTATTGTCTCTTATGGTTGTGTTTTTGTCTTCTTTTTCACTACATATATTGTTCTATTTGTAGCTACAATTTATGATTATTTACATTGCTATTATTTGGATGCATTGTTCATGAAGAAGTAAATTGGGCTAAAGTAATTGATACATCATAAAACAATTAGAAAAATTAACATGGTATCACAATTGAGGTGAAGGACAAGCCCAAAAGAAGAAAATCATTGAAGCTCTCATTATCAAAAACACAATTTCCTAGTCAAGGTCAAGATGTCTTCCCCTACCTTCAAGGAACATGAAAAGTTGGGTGATGCATCAAACTTTGTTGCATGGAAAGTTAGGTTGGAGATCATAGCTGACAACAATGATGTGTTAGAATACATTCAAGGAAGGATGCCCAAGCCTCCAAAAAATTCTTCTACTTCCCTCAAGAATAGGTACAAGAAAGATGATTCCAAAGCAAAGTAAATTATACTTTATGGTTTGTAAGATCATTTACTTGCAGATGTTGTGAATTTAAGAAAGTCTAAATATATATGACAAGATAGCCAACATGTATGAAATCAACAACTTTAATTAGATCATCACCTTGAAATATCAACTCAAGGAAACCAATATGAATAATGGAGAAGTTTTTCAATCCTACATTATGAGATCTCTCAGCTTAGAGATCAATTTCAGAGAGTTGGAGAAAATGTGCTTGACAGGGAACTAGTAGTTGTGACTCCTAGAGGTATCCCTCCTATTTTAGAAACCTTCATCTCTACAATCAACAATAATAATGTCCTTCCATCTTTTGATGAAATTGTTGGGAATATTACTTAAGAAGAATCTAGGATGACACCAAGAGGAAGGATTCAAAAGTGTGAAGAGGGAGAGCCTGCTACATATATCACTCATGAAAAAAGGAAGGAAAAAGTAGGTCCATCAAGGAAGCCTCCTTCCCAAAATACAAAAGGAAGGAATTATGGATCATTATCTCATATTGAATGCTTCAATTTCCACAATAAAGATCATTATGCTCAAGACTATCCTGAGAAGAGAAAGAGGTCAGGTTACAACACCAGAAGAAACAACAATAACAAAAGAAGAAAATACAATCAAAGGAATAATTGTGATAGAAGATATGAAATAAGAAGAGAGTCCTCAAGTGACCATGAAGAGGATCGTCCTCCTCAAAAGAAGTCAAGGGCTCCCAGGTATGAAGGTAATGTTGTAAATATATCTGAATTGATTCTTATTTCCTCCCTTACTAGTTCTTCTCTATCGGATTTGTGGGATAGTTGGTTGGTTAATAGTGGGGCCACTCATCATTTCTATGGATACAAAGAAGTCCTCTCTAATTTGGTAGAGAGGGAGACTATATTGAAGATTATTCTTCGAGACAACTCCACTCATCACGTGAAAGGCTTTGGGTCCATCAAATTTAAGTTGAATTGTAGGGAATCAGTTATGTTGCATGATGTTATTGGGATTAATGAAGAATTTGGTATCTATATCCACATTGGAAGATAAATGGATGAGAGTTTCCTTCATAAAAGGAAAAGTTTTGAATTTGTTTGTTGATTCACCTATGAGAGATGCATTCACATTAGGATTGATATTTGAAGGACTCTATAGAGTCACTAGAAGGCTACTTCTAGAATTGGTTCATAATTCCAACCATTTGAGTGCTTTATGGAACCACAGGCTGGCTCATTTACACTATGATGCTCTTCCAAAATTTAAGAAACTAGTCTAAGGTATTCCTGATGTTAAATCTCATCATGATGGAGTTTTTCCAAGTTGTGCAAGTGGAAACAAAACAAGGGCAACATTTCCCTCTAGTAAGAACAAGACAAATGAAATCCTACCTCTCATTCATTCTGATATATGTGGTTTGATGCATGTACATTTTCTTGATCCTTACTACATCACCTTTATTGATGACTTCTCAAGAAAGACACGGATATACTACTTGTTATCACTACACAATTTCCCTAGGTTGAGGAGAGAAACTCATAGGTAACCACAAAACCACTTTTAAAGTTGGGATCTAGCCCTTCTAGCTTCAAAGAGGGACCTCTCTGTCTGATTTAGATTTATGTTTTTAATATCTTATGCTAGTTATTTAAGTTCAAGTTCGATTTTTCAAAATCTTGGTTGAAATATGCTCGAAAAGTCCATTGGACATGGAGTCATAAAATTTTGAGTAATCAATTACAAATGATAGAGGAATTGTAAGAGGGCAGGGTAGGTAAACTCTTGGATCTTATAGAGTGCTTATGGTGTGAATGAGATGAATCATATTTAGGATCAATTTAAATATAGAACATATGTAGATGAATTATATACTTAAATCTCTGGAAGAAAACATTGATATTGTTAACAAGCCAGAGCAGAGTACATTTAAGCAAATTTGGTTCTTAATCTTCTTGCAAAAATAAGGAGGGAAAAACATATGGAAATTGAGAAAAAGAAACAGTTTTACATGAAAGAACACATCACCAATTGCTTGACACGGGAATCCGAGAACAAATTTTCTTTGTATTTCTGTAAATTGATCAATTTGAGTATAATCCACGACTTACATCAATGTACAACTATTTTATTCATGCATAATCCAACACATTCCAACCCTTTCTAAGTCTTATTACAAAGTATTTATAGACTGTCTCAAATAAATTCAGAATTCAAATCAAACTCATTACAAAAATAATATCTACCAAAAACATGTATATATTTCTAAAACATAACTAAATAATAGGAATTATGGACAAATTTGGCAGTTCTATTGAATCTTTAAAGGAAATATGTGATGATTGTGGCTATATACTTTTGGAAAAATTAACTATACAATACACTAAAAATAAAATCAATCACTAGAAAACTACAAGAAATTTAGGACTATTGGAAAATATTTAGCCTTCAAATCTATAAATTGGTTCATTAATGATGATCCTCTACCTTTAAATCTTGAGTGGATATAGTTTTTTTTGCACAAGCTTGTTAATTGTCCATTCCAAACTACCGTCCCTGTTTTCTCGTGATTCAATAGTTGACGACCCATCAATCTATTAACTCTCTATATGGTCTTATCAGAGAGGTTTCCACCTTATTGTTTTACCGTACTCCTTAGCCCCTTGCACTTGCTCCTTTGGAATTTATTATGTTATATAAATAGGCCAATGAATATAGGATTAATGTTATACCAAAGCCCCTTTATAACATAATTTAATGTAAATTTTCGCTTTTATGCTAATTCCCTTTTCTTTAGTCTGTCTTTCATTTCTTTGCCATAAGACTGAGGGTTGTGACCATACTACCTAAAATTGAGGTGCTAAGGCTTTTACATTTGCTGTCAGGGGATATTTTCCTTTTTTAAATGCTTTAGCGCCCAAGTTCTTTGAGTCTTAATGACCGTGTGTCATCCCCTCTATCAGAACTTTTAAACAGAAGCTTTTTAATCGAAGCTTTTCATGTGGCAAGTGTTACAAAACGTTGATTTGCTCTGGACCTATGATCGTCAATCCCTGATTATGACGTCATAACTACCACATGGAATCTCGTGAGTGGTGACATATGTCACCCTTATTCCCCCCCTTAGGACCTCTCAAAGTGCCAAAACTTCCTGCCACATTTCCTTTCGTATCATCACATCATGCTGACGTCACATGCCACATAGCTTTATCGGGACCAATCGTATTCCGCCATGTGTCCCGCTAGAGGAGAGAGAAAATAATAGTCCACCTCTATTTTTTTATGAATTCCTTTGGTAATCTATTTCGGAATTCCCCGACAGTTTAACACTATCAGCCCCTTTGTATATCACAACATTTCATATCAACACATTTATATATCGCAACATTGCATATCGACACATTTATATATCACAACATTTCATATCGGTACATTTAAATATCGCAAAATTTCATATCATCACATTTATATATCGCAACATTGCATATCAACACTATTTTCAATTCACCCTATTTCCAATTCATCGATTGTCGATCGTTGAACACTGATATGCTTTGGACTTGCAATTTTTCGAACGTCACTTACTGATATGCCATAT
The DNA here is from genome assembly GCA_000404065.3 of Pinus taeda. Taxonomy (NCBI): domain Eukaryota; kingdom Viridiplantae; phylum Streptophyta; class Pinopsida; order Pinales; family Pinaceae; genus Pinus; species Pinus taeda. The sequence continues at coordinate 58,463 of APFE031026873.1, forward strand.
GCCATGTACCTTCGACATGCGATATGAGATTGCCTATGTACCATGGACCTCAACGGTTGCTGATTACGTATTCTACAAGACCCATCGATGTTCCAATAGTCGATTCACCATGGACCTCTGATATGTGATATGTGATATCTCCCAGACCTTCGAGATCCTCTTTCCCCTTCCTTTCAAAGGCGTAAAACCCTTAACTTCAATAGGACATATCTTTTGATCTAGGAGTCTGTTTTTGGACTTCCATATATCATTGGAAATCTTGTTCAAAGGACATATCTTTTGATCCAGGAGTCTATTTTTGGACTTCCATATATCATTGGAAATCTTGTTCAGAGCACTTTCCAATGGATAGGGTCTAATGTAGACTTTGAGTCCTTCTGCTACTTGGAAAATGACTGCAAACCTCTTTGCTCATTTTCTCTTTAGATAGATGAAATCACACCCACCATGACGATCCTATACATGAAGCCTACAACTACCATAGGAATCCTTCTGAGCCATGTAGTGTAGCACACATTATTTACAGTCTAGTTGACATCAATGCCAACATTCATGCATAATAATAGCACAACCACCATCAATTGTCCAAAACTCACTCATGACAACTCACTAATGACCCCTTAGGGATCTTACAATTCAAATCAACACTAATGGACCTCTTTTGACACACATATTTTCAATGACATAAGAAATTTGAGACCTTAGTACAAAGACAATTTAAACTATAAGACCTCGTGGATTTATAGGCTAAACTTTAGGCTAAAATTTACTAGCAGATTCCCAAAATAAATAATTGGGCAAAAAAAAATTATTACCTATATTATAGGACCCTAACAATGGCTCCAGTGGGGATGGAATCCTACATGTGAGGTGTCAAGAACACCGTAGATCAATAGCCTTCTCCCTTGGGCAATGGAATAAAAAACAAAAAGACTAAAACTCAATTGACTGGAAATTGAATACAAAGATGAAAACTTTAAAGGAAATAAGAAATTTGATAACACCTCACCAAAGTATTAGGTCCTTCTCCTCAAGCTTCAAATGTTGATGATGGTTGTCCACACCTGCTGAAAGTATATACACTAGGTGGTCTCTTCTCTCCAATGTAGCCAATAAAGCAAATGGCTACTTGACTGAGTTATGCTCATAGTTACCTTGAGTAGATAGAAGAAGAAAGAGAATGGAAACTCAAGATTCAACTTGTTCTAAAAAAAACATTGGTAAAGAGTACAAGCTTTGATAAATCCTACAACAAACTGGCCATGGGATGACAAAACTCTTCTTTCAATAGTTCCAAGGGGCTAGCAAAAGAATCTTCAAAAAAATAATTAGTTACCTTCACCTGATGACCGGTAAGAGGACTCTATTCTAGAGAAATGGGAGCACTTAGTTCATTAATTTTTCCCTCTTCAATTGAGGCAACCACCCTATTCACAAAAATAATGTGTACATCCGTAAGATCTAGGAAAATCTGTTCTTCTTTAGCAAACTCTTCATTATCTGCACCTAGAGGTAAATCATCAATTGAGGTAGCCATATCTTGGATTCTTGAATAACAAAAAGGTTTACACCCACGAGGTCTAGAGAAAACTGCTCTTCATTATACTCTTGTAACTCTATGTTAGGCCCCTATACTACTAGTGTAACCCATTATTGTTATTAGTAAAACCCACTTATTATATTTATGTACCCATGTAGTGCCCATATTGTTACTATTGTGCCCCATAGAAGCCCACTATTGTTATTATTGTGCCCTTACATTATTATTGTTATGTCGGCTATGATTATGTTATGACCCTTTAGACTCCTATATATAGAAAGGAGGTATTTTCATTTGTATCATCCAAGAATTGTTAATTTATGTAATGTAGAGGAGGTTGCCCCCTCGAAGAGGTTGAATTCTAAGGCGTTGATCTATCTTTTCTATCTTTTCTTGAGCTGGTTTCATAACACTGTGGAGTATTGTTTCCATTATCTACCTCATTGCTTTTCCAAAAAACACCTTCATCATCATTTAAATGAGCTCATTGTTTTGAATTTCCATACATACAATTTCAAAACTCATAATTTGATAAGTTTCTTCTTGGAATAAATACCGAGAAGATAAAAGGGTCGATAAAAAGTTTGATTATTTATCTTATTCTTTCCCTTGGTAACTTAACATTTGACAAGACTACTACAAATTCTCTTCAAACTCATAAGATGAATCATAACTTTTTGTATGAGTATATTGATTTACTTCATTTTCAAGCAAGAAAAAAGGAACGATTTGTTGGATTTTCTTTTGAATAGGATGGCAGCTAGTTTCTACTTCTTCATCTTGATGGTTAAAAGGGTTCTCATGAATAGCCTCTATAATTGCATCATCCATAAATCGATCATCTTCATAAAAAATTTCCAAATCCTCAATAAAATTGTCAAAATGTGTGCAACAAACTTTGACCAACAACAAAGAAGGATGATGTTCTTTATATCTCTCATAAAATATTGTATGAAAATATCTAAGAGAATATAAACAATCATTTGGAAAGCTTTCATACCATGATTATGCATTTCTCTCTAAGGATACCATGAACATCTTCATAAGACTATCTTCGTGAAATTTAACTTTAAACTTACAAATATGCATATGAAACCTAATCAGATGCAAAGCAACATCATCTCCTTTTTTATCTTTCAATCTAGGTAAATAAATTTGCCAACCTACTCGAGGCATATGATTTGGAAAGCCTAGAATATGAATGCAATGTATAGGAGCATACCTTGTATATTTGTGATCCATATTTAGCCAATAGAATTTCTAGTGAAATTTTGATTTCTAGATTCTACTGCCAATGAATTCTTTGGATTAGGTTGAAAATTGATTGGAGTCGCCAGGTGAATGGTTCAACCTTCATATGTTTGAATGTTTTCCATCATTAGTAATCATATCTAAAACTTGATGATATTTCCTAAGGAAGGTAGAACCTTCCTTCCCCAGTATGGTTGCCAGAATGTTATCACTCTGTAATTTCCCTAGGCTGAGGAGAGAAACTGAGAGCTAACCAGAAAACCACTTTTAAAGATGGGATCTATCCCTTCTGGATTCAAGGACAAATCTCTATATTTTATTTAAATTTATATTTTTAAGATATTATGATAGTTATTTAAGTTTGAGTTGGGTTTTTCAAAAGTTTGGTTGAAATATGCCAGAAAATTCCATTGGACATGGAATCTAAAATTTTGATAATCAATTACAAAATGATAGAGGAACTATAACAGGGAAGGATAGGAAAACTCCTAGATATTATAGACCGCTTGTGTTGTGAATGATATGAATAAGAGTTAGGATCAATTTAAATATAGAGCATACACAAATGAATTCTATACTTAAAACATAGAAAGAAAAAAATTGATATTGTTAACAAGCCAGAGAAGAGTACATTTAACTAAATTTGACCCTTAATATTCTTGCAACAATGAGGGAAAAACATATGGAAACTGAGAAAAAAGAAACAATTTTACATGAAAGAACACATCACCAATTACTTGACACGGGAATCCTGGAACAAACTTTCTTTGTATTTCTGTAAATTGATCACTTTGAGTACAATCCACATCTTACATCAATGTACAACTCTTTTATTCATGCATAATCCAACAAATTCCAACCCTTTCTAAGTATTATTACAAAGTATTTATAAAATATCTCGAATAAATTCAAACTTCAAATCAAACTCATTAAAAAAATAATATCTACTAAAAACATGTAAATATTTCTAAAACATAACTAAATAATAGGAATTATGGACAAATTTGTTCATTTTGTTGAATATTTAAAGGAAATTCGTTGTTGAATGTTGGGTTGTGTTACATTCTTTCCATGTAGTTAACAGGGGCTTTGAGGGGCACCCGTAACACCACTTTATGGGGTCCAAGGCAGTGCCCCGGAAAATTTTGGTTTTGGACCCTATGTTAGGTTGGGCGGACCCACCTATGGTTTTCTGCATGATTTTCGCACATGTTTTTTGGACTCGATGGTTTTCGATCCATGGTATTGGATGCTTCGGCATGTATAAATATGTATTATAACATTGAAAGGAACATAATGAAAAATCAACCTGGTAGTCCCAATTTTGGGATCCAGGGGAAATCTTTGTGTATATGTGCTTTATGTGTTCTTCTCTCACATTATTTATTTTCTGTGTTTTAGAATTCGTATGCAGGTAATTTCTGTAGTGGGTTAAAACCTACATTTGGTATTAGAGCAGTTTTGGCTTCAAGGGGACGCCTTTATTGCTGAGGGGTTTCGCTCGAGCCTGTAGTAGACCCTGTTCAGTGGGAGATCTGCAAGATCGATTCTAGTGGTGAAAGAAGATGGTGAGCAGTGGAAAGATAGAGATTGAGAAATTTAATGGTCAAAGTTTTGAGTTGTGGAAACTCAAGATGGAGGATCTTTTGGTGGATAAATATCAGTGGATCGTGGTAGATCCGAGTACTAAACCAACGGGAGTGTCCGATGAAGAATGGAAGAAGTTAGATCGAAAGGCAAAGAGAAAAATACGATTATGTGTCTCAGATTCAGTATTGTTGAATGTATCAGGGGAAGCTGCAGTGAAGGCTTTGTGGGACAAGTTAGGGACTTTGTACCAATCTAAGTCTCTAGTGAATAAACTATTCTTACAGGAAAAGTTGTGTAACTTGAGGATGAAAGATGGAGACTCGGTGACAGAGCATCTGAACGCATTTAATACTGTGGTAAGTCAATTAGCATCTGTTGATATTAAAATTTTAGATGAAGATAAGTGCATCAGTTTGTTGAGTTCTCTACCAGCTTCGTGGGATAGTCTAGTTATTGCAATAGGTAGCAATGCAACTGCCTTGCAATTTGATGAAATAGTCTCTTCCTTGCCGACGGAGGAGATGAGATGGAAAAATACAGAGAGCCAAAATGGTGATGCCTTGTCTCTACGAGGACGGTCCCAGAACAAAAACAAAAATAAGTCATCAAGTGGGAGATCTAAATCTAGAGGGAGATCTAAATCTCCAAGAAAACATGTAAAGGTGGTGTGCTAGAAATGTAGAAAGGAAGGGCACTACAAAAGCGACTGTAAATCTAAAGCTCCTGATAAAGGAAAGGAATCTGATGATGCTCCTTATGTAGAGGCAAAAACCATTTCAGATGAAGGTGGGGATGTGTACTTGGCTTCTTCAAGTACACATGTAGATCATGAGGCATGGTTGATT
>APFE031026873.1:78399-98989 GCA_000404065.3 Pinus taeda
CCCAATGTGGGTGAAAACCACCTGCTACAATTCGTCTCTATCTTCTTTTAATTAGAAACTTCTTTTTACAATGATTCTATACTAGTGCAGTCCTTTACCAGTACGCAGGATGCTACCTGCAGAGAGCTACAACCCTCTCTCATTTTCCAGCTTCTCCTGGAAGGGAGCTACAACACCCTTATTTCTTGTACTAGTTGAGATACTAGTACGCAGGCTGCTACCTGCAGAAGGCTACAACCTTCTCTTTCTTCCAGGGACCACGTTTCATAAATTTTTAGAATGGATCCACAAATACCATCAATCAAACATCAAGAATTTATGCATCAACCAATCACCATTTCACCAGTCAAGACTGAATCAAAATAAACACTTCTCTGTCAATTGTACCTAGACCACAGTAACTGTAATCAAACCTCAAATTCTAAACCCAGATCACTGCAATAATCAACAAAAGAAGCTAGAACATAAATTCTGAGATGTACGCTACTTCAATATTTAGAAACTTGCATGCATACGCTTCTGTGTTAAGATCAACCAGTGTATACGCACTTTCACGTTCCAGAAACTGCGTGTATACGCACTTCTAACTTACATAACCTGCGTGTATACGCACCTGCACTTCACTGAACCTGCGTACAGATCTATAAAGGTAATTTACCCCTTCAAATGTTCAGATATTAGTTTACCTAGATTATTAGATTTATAGATCAAGCAAGCGCCACATAGAACAAATCAAAATCATACAAAGATACTATCATTCAAGCCTTAAGATTTTGACCCATTAAAAGAACTTATCCTTCTCCTTGAGCTCAGGTTCCTTCTTCCTTCAGATCTAGATCTGCACCATAACCCAATCATTGTATTCCATATCTAGCACTTTTTTAGATATTCAATAATTCAGATGATCCCTTGCCAAATGATCTCCTTCCTCTTTTATAGCCTTAGGCCTTTCACAATACTACGGTCCAAAACCATAACAATTCAATACCATGGGCCCAATACTTGGGATCAACACTTATAACAAGATACCATGGCCCAAAACCATAGGTTGAAATACCAAGGACTAAATACCATGGACCAGAAACAAGTTTTCCACATGTACGCGCTTTTCCTTGCATAAAAGTGCGTGTATACGCATATGTGCCTTGGGAATGTCCAACCTGCGTGTATACACAGCTTCTTCAAAGTGAACCTGCGGATATGTCTTTTTCTTCTTTCTGAGCGCCTAAACTGTGATCTGTCACCAGAGTGAGTTGCCATCAAGGACAACACCTATGCCATAGCACCAAAACTGCCAAACCTGTGCCAAAAATGCCAACATTTCATGTGTCAAAGGACAAAAGGAACAAATTAGAAGATACATGAAGAAGAGGTACGTTTTTGGGTTTTTGTGAAAATTCTAAAGCATATAGAATATGCATTCCTAGTCAAAGGAAGGTTGAAATTAGTAGGGATGTAACTTTTGATGAAGATGCACCTCTTGGAAAAGAAAGAGATATTCCTCCGCCTCCTCCTCCCAAGGAAGAGAATGATGAATGGGATATTCTAAAGGGTCCTTTTCTGCCTGAGTCTGATATGGTTGATGATCCCATGGAGCCTATGGATCTATTAGATCCTCCACCAAGTGATCCTCCTACTAAGAAGAGACCACTTTGGCTTTTCTATACTCTACAAAATGTTGAAAGAAATATTCTCATTCATAGATCATTTAGAGAAAGGAAGCAACCATGTAGGTATCAGGGATATGTTGCATCCATGAGCACTATGATTTAAGACAAATCGTCCTCATTTCAAGAAGAAGTAAAAGAACAAGTTTGGAAGGATGTGATGACCGAGGAATATGAATCAATTGTGAAGAATGATGTATGGGATGTTGTGCCAAGACCAAATGGGAAGTCTATTGAGACTTCAAAGTGGCTATTCAAGGTCAAACATGGAATTGATGGCAACATTGAGAAATACAAAGCAAGGTTCGTAGCTCAAGGATTCTCACAGAAAGAGGGAGAATACTATGATGAAATATTTGATCCTGTGCCTCGATATACAACCATTTATTCAATAGTTTCCCTTCTTGATAGTCAAGGATGGAATCTTCATCAGATGGATGTAAAGACCGCTTTCCTTCATGCCATGTTACATGAAGAAGCATATGTTGAACAACCTCAAGGATTTGAAGTGGAAGATCGAAGAACACATGTTTGCAAGTTGAAGAAGGCATTGTATGGTTTGAAGAAATATCCCTGAGCTTGGTAGGCACGCATTGATAATTACTTATTGGGATTCACAAGAAGCAATGTCGATCCCAACCTCTACTTCAAGGTAGTCTAAGGTATGCCATTGATTTTGGTTTTATATGTTGATGATCTATTATTGATAGGTAGTGAGCCTTTGATGATCAAGTGTAAGAGGGAGCTAGCCTCTGAATTCGAAATGAAGGACCTTGGTGTTATAAAGTGTAACTAGGTTTGGTATTCATAATGACATGTAATTGTTATTTTATTTAAGAGATGTAAAGAAGAAAAATAAAATTCTTGTAATGCTTTCATCATGGGTTTCATGAGAAGGAAATTTTATTTTAGTACAGGCTCCCATTGAGATACCTTAGGAATTTTTTCAACTAGTCATAAAAGTATAAATATTCATTGTCATGTAATAAAGACATGTTACACATTGTAAAGAGTCACACTTGTCTATGTAAAATCATCCTCCAATACCTTGTCACTAGCCCTCTTCAGGTTGGCCTACAACAAATGGAGAAATATAGAAGATGATGTCTATCCTCCTTTAATTGATCATGTCGACCTAAAGGACACGAGGAAACATGTATATATACAAGTACGTGACCTCACTTCAAAGAAAGCCATTTGATCAATAAGGTATACAAGGAAGTGCGAGAATAATACTAGAGAGAGTCACTATCTCAATGAAGCAAGAGGGAAGGAGAGAAAATTTAGTTTGTGGACCTTTTTAGGTAATAATATATCCTCCCACGTGCAAAGGCAAAAGATATGAAAGTGCCTGAAGAAGGTCAAAGTCTTGAAGCTACATCAAAGTGATATTATTTGGGAAGAAGACGTCACTAGAAGGGGCTGAGTAGAAGTGCATTAGGTCTCTCTTTTGAGACCTCGAGGAGAATGAGATTCTCAAGGAAGCCAAGAAGAGGAAGACCAAGATTCTCAAGGAAGCCGAGAAGAGGAATACTGAGATTCGAAGGAAGCCAAGAAGAGAATGAAGAAGATCAGTGTTGGTAAAGGAGGCTAGTGACTTGGTCTTGGTAGGACTCTAGTGTCGAGGGTCATTTTCATGGTCTTGGTGTTCATCAATTGAAGATCTATAAGAAGAATTTCGCTTGTCTTTTCCTCTCAAAGAGTGAGAGGTTTCGGCCTTAGCTGACAAGGCTATATACTATGCCTTTTATCTCTCTATTTTTTCATGATATGGTAATTGTTTTGATGAAAAGAACACAGTAATAAGTATAAGAAAGGGAAGATCATAATTAAGAAGAAAAAGTCTATCACAAGTAGTTATCATAAGTAGAGAAATCTCCTAACTATTGATGCCCTATATTTCTCAACACTTGGTCTCATGCACTACTTTCTAGGCCTTAAGGCATGGAAAAGGCCTGGTGAGATTTTCCTTTCACAAGGAAAATATGTTGTGAAGTTGCTAGAATGATTTGGGATGACTGAATGCAAATCCATGGCTACACCGATGGAAATGAACTTCAAGAAGTTATGTGGAGAAGTTGTAGGACCCGATTTGGAAAATCTATCCGAGTATAGAAAATTGATTGGGGCTATGATGTTCCTTGTGAACACCCAGTCCAAACATATGGTATGCAGTGAACACATTGCGTCAATTCATGACCGAGCCCCTTCATGCACATTACTGAAGCATAATACATTACCACTAGCATGGCTAGTTGTGAAGCAGTTTGGTTGAGGAATCTCTTTGAAGAGTTATTGGAGAAGGTCCTAGACACTACAATGATATATTGTGACAAGAAGAGTGGGATTCATTTGGCATAGAATCCCATGTTCTATGAAAATTCAAAGCACATTGAGATTCGATATCACTTTATTTGAGACTTGTTCCAGAGAGGAGATGTTAGACTCCATCACATATCGACAAATGAACAAGTTGCGGATATTCTCACTAAGGCATTACCAAAAGGAAAGTTCTTGGTATTTAGATAGAATATTGGACTGATGGAAATGGCCCCTCTGGATAAGGGGCAGCACTAATCGAGGAAACTAAGCCAACTCTTCCTACCCTGCTTAACCTCCTAGGGTGAGGAATTAAGATGGAGGGCTCCTAGGGTTGAGGGATCTTTGGAAAATAGGGTACTCCCCTATATGTTACTCATAGGGTTAGAGATGCTTCTCCCCTATCTCCATAGGGTCAAATAATATTTCTCTCGTGTTTGGTCCTTTGTAGAGTATACCCTAGTTGGCATCATACCCACAAGCAGGGCTTCTCGGGAATATTGCTCCTTGTTTGGACTACGAGTCGAGAGTGTACTTGGTGATGCAGGAGCATCTGGTCAACAAGGTAAAAATAGAGGGAAGGCAGACAAAGTTTCCAAAGAGGACTGGGAACATGGTTTGATGGATGGGCAGTAACACTACCATGGTGATTTTTCTTTTACTGTTGTCTTTATTTACTTATGTAATGTTTTCTTTAATTACCAGAAATAGAGAAAAACAATAATATTATAGTTTACTTTTAATTAGGAACAGTAAAAAATTAGGAATAGTTTTATTCTTGCCAAAAAGAAACTGAATATGTGTAGTTAACAACCAACAGCAGTTATGTAATAAGAACTACCTTTTTAAACATGACTATAAAAAGAGCGGAATGACTCATTGAGAGGGTTCCGACTTCGTGAAGGCAAACAGGAAGCAAAGATAATAAAGGATAAGATATTCTGAACATTCAAATGATAAATGTACTGTGTTCAATTGTGTGATAATGCAGTTATAATTCTTTTTTTTTAAAAGCTAGGTTGTCAACCAGAGCACGCTACAGGCGTTGCGAAAGAAAGACAGAAATATACAGTGGAAATTCTACAGCAAACATACACGTCCGAACCCAGGTATGCTACATAATGCACAGTCAATCATATTCATGAAATTAAAATTCCACATTATCACAATACGTTGCTAGAAAAGTATATTTGCATATAGGAAAAAAAGACCGTGTACAAATTACATCATTTACTGTCCAAAATGACTGAGTGACTCAAACCACAGGCGTAGCCCATAATATTTACAGTGGAAGAAACATAAGTTTACAGCCAAGGTTCGACACCGAGACAAGACCGAAAGCCATGAAAGACAAGCAAAACCCTAACAACCTAGGACTGCACATAGAACCAACCTCAAGGGTCTGAGAAGCCCATGACAAACAACTAGCGAACAGTAAAGAAAAGAACTACCCGAGATTTGCAGATGGTCGAGGACTCGAGGAGGGCCACTGTGCACAGTCCTCCCTGCAAGATAGCGAACAGAAGTGTTAAACGGTCAGCATACATATAGAATAAATCAATATAAACAAAGGAACCTGAACACAGAAGGGAACACGAAGTTGGGTTTACCTGTACATGGCACCAACACCTCCAGTTGAACCAGAAAGGATACCTGCCCACGAAGGAGCCAAAATGTAAATAGCGGAAGGAGGAGCAAATAAATCAATCTGACATAGAGCACAAGCTTACCAGTATGGTTTGCGAATTCGTCCTCTGAAAGCATCGTTACTAGGCCACCAGGAACAGAGCCACCGAGAAATCGTTGCAGAAGAGCATGAATATACCAAGCGGAATACAATTGCAGATAGTTGAGAATAAGAAGGCAAACTCAGGCATTAGTAGACAGTGAGGTGACAAACCCCAACCAACAAAATCAACCATAAAATCGCTCGAACACAAAGACCAACAAGGGTTTCGAAACCAAATAGCTGAAGACGAGCCGAGAACAAATACAGAGACCCTAGATACATAAACGAATTTTCGAAACTTACCAACAAACCGAGCAGACGCCATTGACACCAGAAGGGCCGAACATAAACCAACAACATTGTTGAAAGCATAACAGGGCATCGAACCAGTGAGCCAAGCCATTCAGAAAACCCACAAACAGCCACAAAGGTCACACAGTTGCAGAGCGATGAAATAACACAATAACCGGACAGACAAAGTGAAATGAGCGCGAAGGGTCGAGAACCAAAGTAAAAACCCTCAACCCTAGTGAGGTTTTTGAGATGCCCAGCTGTCGAACGGAGACGAGACGGAGGTACCAACCTTCATTAAACACAAATCCAAAGTACTGATTCCGCAGATTGCACATATAATCAAGCAATAAATAAACCCATCATAACCCTTGCCACAGTGTAATACACGTCAACGAGAAGAGCATTGGGATCACGTGGGTTGGCCCCATCAAGTGGTATCAGAGCAGTTTCTTTTATATATATATATAGAGGAAGATGGCAGAGGTGCAAGCACCAAGACGAGGACGTGGGAGAGGTGGACGCCGAGGAGCAGATGAAGGATTGAGAGAGCAGGTTAGAGTTCTTACAGCTCGTTTGGAAGCAGTGGAAGCGGGTAGGCGAAGAGACTCGGAACTGGGAGATGACAGTGAGGAAGAAGCGGTAACTGCTACAGACAGGTCAGATGAAGAAGCTCCAGAATTGAGACTGTTGCGTTCAATTTTATTGGCCAGCAACAAACCCAAAATAGAGATTTCTAATTACGATGGCAGTCTGTCTGCAGATATCCTATTGGACTGGATAAGCGAACTAGATAAATATTTTGAAAATGAGGAAGTCAGGGAGGATAAAAGAGTCAAGTTCGCTGCTACTAAGTTAAAGGGACATGCCCTCTTGTGGTGGGACAATGTCCAAGCAGACAGAAAAAGGTTGAACAAATTGCCCATACGAAAATGGTCAAGAATGGTGGCAAAATTGAAAGGCAAGTTTCTGTCGAAAGATTACCAAGTTGAACTATGTCGTCGAGTACAGAATTTGAGACAAAAGGGTATGACTATCAAAGAGTATACAGAAGAGTTTTACCGGGTAAATCTACGTGCCGGTTATACGGATGAAACTCCAGAAAAAATAGCGAGGTGTGTCAATGGCTTGAGGATGGAAATTCTCGATGAAATCAATCGGAAACAGAATAACAGGAGAGGGCGAGGGAATGGTAGAGGATGGGGACAGTCCTACGGTAGAGGAAGGACCGCTGCGAACAGCGAAGAAGGCAGCAGTTCTAAAACTTTAGGGACAACAGAGAAAGGAGACAGCACCAGAGGAGGTCGGTCATATCAGCGAGGACGAGGGAATGGCCGTGGAAGAGGGACTAGTGTCCAGTGCTACAGGTGCCATAAATGGGGGCATCGATCCTTTGAATGTCCAGAAGTTGAACAGACAGGTCAGAGGGGAAAATTTATGATACAGCCTGAAGAAGTTGAAGCACAACCACGGGAGGTGGAAGACATGGCGGAAACGGGAGAAGCGTTGATTTTAAATAAAGTGTTGCTAAAACCAACCAAGGAGGTGGTTGAACCAACACAGCGAAAAGCACTATTTCGGACAGTCTGTAAATCGCATGGAAAATGCTGTAAAGTGATAATAGACAGCAGGAGCACGGATAACTTGGTTGCCACTGAGATGGTGGAAAAACTGGGGTTGAAAAGGCTAAAGCACCCTACACCGTACAAGGTGTCGTGGCTACAGAAAGGCCACCAGCTGTTAGTTGATGAACAATGCGAGGTAGAGTTTCACATTGGCAAGTATCATGACACAGTGGTCTGTGATATTATGCCAATGGACGTGTGCCATATACTGCTTGGAAGACCATGGCAGTATGATCGGAAAGTGACGCACGATGGGAATACCAATTGCTATAAATTTACGAAGGATGGGGTTAAACACACACTTGTACCCATCAAAGAAGACGAAACAGCAGAATCAAGCGGAACAAAGGCACTGTTAATTGGAGGAAAATAGTTTGTGAAGTAGGTAGAGGAAAATGAAGTTAATTTTGCAGTTGTGAGGAGGATGAAACCAGTGTTACTAAACTTGGAAAAATCAGAACTGCCTAGGGAAATACAGGAGCTATTGGAAGAATTCCAAGAAATTGCGGCTGATGAGTTACCTGATAAGTTGCCTCCTAAAAGGAGTATCAGCCACCACATTGATTTTATACCAGGATCAAGCTTGCCAAATAAGGCAGCGTACAGGATGAGTCTGAAGGACAATGAAGAAGTACGCAAACAAGTACAGGAGTTGTTGGATAAGGGACTAATCAGAGAAAGCCTGAGCCCCTGTGCAGTACCAACAGTACTAGCACCCAAGAAAGGTGGAGAATGGCGAATGTGTACCGATTTGCGGGCTATAAACAAAATCACAATTCGATACAGGTTTCCTTTGCCTAGAATGGATGACATGATGGACTGTCTTAGTGGGGCAGCTTATTTTACGAAAATAGATCTGAAGAGTGGATACCATCAGATCAGGATTAGAGAGGGAGACGAATGGAAAACAGCCTTCAAGACCAACGAAGGACTGTACAAATGGCTGGTCATGCCATTTGGATTGAGTAACGCTCCGAGTACTTTCATGAGACTGATGAATGAAATGTTAAAGGAATTTATCAGAAAATTTGTGATAGTCTATCTGGACGATATTTTAATTTTCAGCAGGACGAAAAGAGAACACCTTCAGCATATTCGAAGGGTATTCGAAAAGCTACAACAGAACAAGCTGCTGATAAACTTGAAGAACTGCACTTTCTTGTAGAAGGAGCTGATATATCTGGGATTTGTAGTTGCGGAGAATGAGTTAAAGATGGACCCAGAAAAGATTTCAACAATTATGAGTTGGCCGTCACCTAAAAGTTTATTTGAGGTACGTAGCTTTCACGGTTTAGCAAGTTTTTATCGAAAATTTATTAAGAATTTCAGTGAGATCTGTGCACCAATGCTAGAGACCATAAAAAAGGCCAGCCAACCTTTTTGTTGGACCAAGGCGGTGGAAGACAGTTTCCAACTTTTGAAGCGGAAAATAACGGAGAGGCCGATCTTGAGACTACCCGATTTTAGTAAACCTTTTCAGGTTCATTGTGATGCAAGTGGGACAGCTATTGGCGCTGTGCTCAGTCAAGAGATAGACCAGTGGTGTTTTTTAGTGAAAAACTAAATGAGAGTCGGCAGAAGTATTCGTCATATGATAAAGATTTCTATGCAGTAGTCCAAGCTTTAAAACATTGGAGACACTACCTACTAGGCAACGAGTTCGTCTTGTTCTCTGATAATTCAGCATTACAATATGTAACGCAGCAGCAAAAATTGAACCATAAGCATGCCAAGTGGGTCGAGTACTTACAGAGCTTTACTTTTGTGCTAAAACACATAAGTGGGCAAGCCAACAAAGTGGCGGATGCTTTAAGCAAAAGAGCCTTGCTCTTACAGGAAAGTGGCATACAGGTTATGGGATTTGAGTATTTGAAGGATTTGTACCATATGGACGCGGATTTCAAGGAAGCTTTTGAGGCATGCCAAAATCCTGTCTTAAGGAATACAAGCCCATGGCTAGATTTTAATTTACAAGAAGTATTATTATTTCGAGGTGGACAGCTATGTATTCCGGATTGTTCGATGAGGGAAAATTTAGTAAAAGAGAAACAAAGTGGTGGTTTAGCAGGACATTTTGGCGTCGATAAAACGTTGGAACAGCTAGGACATTTTTATTACTGGCCAAAGATGAACCGGGATGTACAGAGATATGTAACCAGATGCAAAGTCTGCCAACTGGCGAAAGGACACAGCCATAATACTGGATTATACACACCCCTACTAGTTGCAAGTAGACCGTGGGATTCAGTTAGCATTGATTTTGTCCTAGGATTACCTAGAACGCAGCGGGGGTATGATTCAGTGATGGTGGTGGTAGAAAGGTTCTCAAAAATGGCTCATTTTATTCCTTGCTGAAAAACTAGTGATGCCACGAATGTGGCACACCTGTTTTTCATGGAAGTTGTTAGATTACATGGCTTACCGAGGACTATTGTTTTAGACAGGGATGTGAAATCCACAGGACATTTTTGGCGCACCCTGTGGAAAAAGTTGGGCACGCAATTAAATTTCAGTTCTGCGTATCACCCGCAGACTGATGGATAGACAGAGGTGGTGAACAGGAGTTTGGGCAATTTATTACGAAGTTTGACAGGAGAAAATTCACGATTATGGGATCGAGCTCTCGCCCAGGCAGAATTCGCATATAACGATTCGCCCAATCGGAGCACCGGATTTAGCCCATTTTAGATTTTGTATGGAATGCATTCTCGAGGGGTACACGAACTACGAGATTTAGGACAGCTAGAACGGAGAAGTGCAGATGGAGAGGATTTTGCTGAAGCCATGAGTGAACTTCATAAAAAGGTTAAGTTGAGATTACAGGACAGCACGTAGTAATACAAACAGCACGCAAACACAAAGAGACGGGAGGTACAGTTTGATGTTGGAGACGAAGTACTTGCGCACCTGTGCCGGGAACGGTTTCCTAAGGGCACCTACAACAAGTTAAAATACAAGAAAATCGGTCCATGCAAGATTCTGTGGAGGTTTTCAACAAACGCGTATGAGATTCAGCTGCCACCGGACATAGGCATTTCGCCTATATTCAATGTGGCAGACCTGTTCCCATATCATGCCCAGGCGGAAGATGGTAGTACGGTACAGCCAGAACGGGACACCTAGTTAGAGAATAGTCCTTGGAAGAAACAGTTACCTTCAGCCTGGACCCATGAAATTGAAGGGATCCTCAGCACCCAGGTAGCTAAAAGAACACGTAGAAAAGAATATTTGCGTTACCTCGTCAAGTGGAAAGGCTGTCCAATGGAGGACAGCTCATGGCTCGACGCGGCGTAGATTCAGAAGGCTGGTTACTCGGTGGAGGAGCTCATGGAACGGAGCCATGAGTTCTCTTTTACCCTGGAAGCCTGATGCAGGAGCATCTGGTCAACAGGGTAAAAACAGAGGGAAGGCAGACAAAGTTTCCAAAGAGGACTGGGAACATGGTTTGATGGATGGGCAGTAACACTGCCTTGGTTATTTTTCTTTTACTGTTGTCTTTATTTACTTATGTAATGTTTTCTTTAATTACCAGAAATAGGGAAAAACAATAATATTATAGTTTACTTTTAATTAGGAACAGTAACAAATTAGGAATAGTTTTATTCTTGCCAAATAGAAACCGAATATGTGCAGTTAACAACCAACAACAGTTATGTAATAAGAACTACCTTTGTAAAAAGGACTATAAAAAGAGCGGAATGACTCATTGAGAGGGTTCCGACTTCGTGAAGGCAAACAGGAAGCAAAGATAATAAAGGATAAGATATTCTGAACATTCAAATGATAAATGTACTGTGTTCAATTGTGTGATAGTGCAATTATAATTCTTTTTTTTTAAAAGCTAGGTTGTCAACCAGAGCACGCTACAGGCGTTGCAAAATAAAGACAGAAATATACAGTGGAAATTCTACAGCAAACATACACGTCCGAACCCAGGTATGCTACATAATGCACAGTCAATCATATTCATGAAATTAACATTCCACATTATCACAATACGTTGCTAGAAAAGTATATTTGCATATAGGAAAAAAAGACCTTGTACAAATTACATCATTTACTGTCCAAAACGACCGAGCGACTCAAACCACAGGCGTAGCCCATAATATTTACAGTGGAAGAAACATAAGTTTACAGCCAAGGTTCGACACCGAGACAAGACCGAAAGCCACGAAAGACAAGCACAACCCTAACAACCTAGGACTGCACATAGAACCGACCTCAAGGGTCTGAGAAGCCCATGACAAACAACTAGCGAACATTAAAGAAAAGAACTACCCGAGACTTGCAGATGGTCGAGGACTCGAGGAGGGCCACTATGCACAGTCCTCCCTGCAAGATAGCAAATAGAAGTGTTAGACGGTCAGCATACATACAAAATAAATCAATATAAACAAAGGAACCTGAACACAGAAGGGAACACGAAGTTGGGTTTACCTGTACACGGCGCCAACACCTCCAGTCGAACCAGAAAGGATACCTACCCACGAAGGAGCCGAAACGTAAATAGCAGAAGGAGGAGCGAATAAATCAATCTGACATAGAGCACAAGCTTACCAGTATGGTTTGCGAAGTCGTCCTCTGAAAGCGTCGTTACCAGGCCACCAGGAACAGAGCCACCGAGAAATCGTTGCAGAAGAGCACGAATATACCAAGCGGAATACAATCGCAGACAGTTGAGAATAAGAAGGCAAACTCAGGCATTAGCAGACAGCGAGGAGATAAACCCCAACCAACAAAATCAACCATAAAATTGCTCGAACACAAAGACCAACAAGGGTTTCGAAACCAAATAGCTGAAGATAAGCCGAAAACAAATACAGAGACCCTAGCTACATAAACGAATTTTTTAAACTTACCAACAAACCGAGCAAACGCCATTGACACCAGAAGGGCCGAACATAAACCAACAACATTGTTGAAAGCGTAACAGGGCATCGAACCAGTGAGCCAAGCCATTCAGAAAACCCACAAACAACCACAAAGGTCACGCAGTTGCAGAGCGACGAAATAACACAATAACCGGACAGACAAAGTGAAATGAGCGCGAAGGGTCGAGAACCAAAGTAAAAACCCTCAACCCTAGTGAGGTTTTCGAGACGCCCAACTGTCGAACAGAGATGAGATGGAGGTACCAACCTTCATTAAACACAAATCCAAAGTACCGATTCCGCAGATTGCACATATAATCAAGCAATAAATAAACCCATCATAACCCTTGCCACGGTGTAATACACGTCAACCAGAAGAACGTTGGGATCACGTGGGCTGGCCCCATCACTTGGGGTCTACAAACCAAGTCAATTATGATGCAGGTGTTCTACCACATGACTACTGAGAGTCTTTGATGGAAATATCGATAGGCAAGAGGATTGGCTTGAGATTTTGTCCCTTTTTGAAGTGCTAGGTTAAGAATGAGCTCCCTGATGAGATTCCAGGGTGGAAGATGAGCTCCCCTGTATGATGAGTTATTCTATTGCTCAGTATGGGTGGAAGCTATTGCAACCTAATTCTTATTCTTTTAGATCTGAGAAATTTTCAGTAGATAGAGTTAAGCAGAGATAGTCAAAGAATGACCACAACATGACAAGATGATGTGAAAATCAACTGACAGATATTGGTAGGTGGAATTATTCCTATTTAAGAGGGAGTGTTAATTTTTTCAAGTAGGGTAAAATTCCACCTTGGGTAGTTTATATGATTGATATTATGTTTGCATTAAATTCCTATTTTCAAGACGACTAAAATCAACGTAAAGATCACCTTATTTTGTCAAGTGGAAGTTGATTTTTGAATTATTTTATTCATACATGTATAATGGAATGGGTTGGACCTAAGAACATGTGAAATTGTTTAGGTCGGCCTCAAACCCAAGTGTACCCTAAGGAAAACCTATAAATAGAAGTTACCTCAAGCTCATTTCATCACATTTATCAAGCCATATTTTATTCCTCTTTTGTCTTGGTTCACACAGGTCTAATGGAAGGAGTTCACACAAGGGTTCAAATTCACAAGGGTGAAGCTCGCATTGATCAAGGGTTTTCTTATTCCTTGATGTTGGCACATAACTAGGCATTTTAGTTCTTGGACATTGGCATAGAGTGGTCAATACAATGTCCAAAGAGTTCGATATGTTGGCACAAAAGCGTAAGGGAGCATCTAGGGCTTCATAAGCAGATCTGGAGGTATCAGTTCCTAGACGCTCACACAAATTGGTCCTGAGAGCGTCCAGGCAGTCCTAGATACAAGCACATTAACTGGAAGGGAGCATCTGGGGGGTTGGAGAATAAGTGGCTAATTTTAACCCTGGATGCATGCATAGATTCTTCCTGAGATCATCTGAGCAGTCACAAATTCCCTCACACAGTGTCTGAGAGATCATCCAAAGAGTTGTAGATGCATGCAGTCAGTTTTGTTGAGACATCCAAGGTTTTGACCTTGGGTGTGACACTTGGCTTCAATTTACTTTAGTGAGCTAGTAGATATGGGTTTCTATCTATTGTTATATGGATCTATAGATCTATAGATCTGTTTTGTAAATATCCGCGGAAAAAATATGTATTGGTCTCATTCTACTCTCTGTTGAAATTTTTTTATGACAATATATTAAAGAAGAATAGTTGAAAGGGTTTCCCCCATGTGGGGTTTTTTCTTGGTCTTGGACCAATCTATTGTCTCTTATAGTTGTGCTATTGTCTTCTTTATCATTGCATATATTATTCTATCTTCAGTTATAGTTTATGGTTGGTTACATTGTTATTAATTGGATGCATTGTTAATGAAGTAAATTGGGCTAAATTAACTGATACAACATAGAAGAATCATAAAAAATAACATTCAATAAGATCATTTGAAGCAATCAAAGGCAGAGAAATCATCTTCTAGGAGATCAGACAATGCATTGAAAGATCAAGCAAGCAACAGAATAGGAAGGCTTGGAGGTCACCAAAGACATTATTCTACAGTACGCCATCTCACCAGTCAAAGCTCATACAAAACATTCATGGATATCGAATAATGTAAATTCAATATCCAAGACCATGTTGATGGAGGAACTGGAGGTGAATATGTGTTATGTAGGGTAATTTCTGATACAGGTCAAAGCCATCTCAATGGAGTTCTGAGCATGGAATACATACATCACAAATCAGCTCCATTAGGAAGAAAATAGCTTATCAATTTGGTCAGACGTTATCCTATTATCAGTTTTGTCTTATATAGCCACCATCTCATATGTAATTTGTCTTTTGTAATAAGTTATATGTAATGAAGGCCAAGGAACACATGTGGAATATGAAAAGCCACATATGGAATATAATAAGTCATATATAGAATATGAAGAGTCATATAAGTTGAAGAGTCATGAGGAAGCTCAAAGGTCATTATCATTAGTTATAAATAACTCCTCATAACTCAATCTAAGGGCTTGGATTCTTCCCTTGGCTTCTCTTGTAGTACATAGGAGATAAATCATTCTTTGGAGAAGCAAGTTTTGGCTTCATGTTCCACAACTAGATATAGTGTTTCATCTATGTAATATTATACTTGGGATCTTTCTTTCTCAATAAGAAGCCCTATGAGCCAAGACTTCTTCATACGTGTATCATATATATAGTAGGACTATTCTTGTTATGTTTGCGGTATATGCTACTTCAATTACAGACAAAGTTGAATGAACTAATTTGTTTCTTTGCTATGGTTATTGTGGAATAAGTGTTGTTATGTTTTCATGATTATTGTTATTATGTGGACTAATCTGCAAGTAATCAACAAGCCTTTCCCTTCTTTCCCAAGTCTCCCTTTAGGATAATACTATTAATTTTCTAATGGAGCCTCACTTTCCTTTACCATATGTGGAAGTTCCCCTTCATACACCTTACATTGGGTGTCTCACAAAGCTTACATACTTGTTGCCCCAAAGAGGTGTTGTGTTATCTTGTGTGAGATTGTAACCAAGGCATATATTTGAAACCTTTCCAATGATGGTCATATCGTATAGCCAAATGGGACTCCTACAACAACTAGTGTGAGGTGTAATCGAGACTTCACATCGAGGATATCCCCTTACATGTTGGCAACATCCAACACCGTTAACGCAAGGATATATCTTGTGTCATTTGTGGTTTCTAAGTTTCTTATGTCAATGTTATCTATTTTATGCATAATTATAATTTTCATGCATACACAATAAATAGTAATTTATATATATAGATATATAAAGAGGAATAAACCCTCATATTGTAGGTTTCATATTTTTAAGTATAATTTTATCATATATGTTGTGACGAACTTTCCAGTGGAATACCAAAGGTATTTTAAAGATCATATGAGTATCATAAAATGTTTCTTTGGGTATATTATAGGAAATTGTAGGGGATCCAGACCAATTAAGCTAAAAGTCACAAAACACCAGTCAGAGTTGATGAATCTCTAAATAACCCTCCCGATCTTGCAAAGGAGAGGTTTTTGTAGCTGAAAGAACACATTGTAGATATAAATGGCAATGTGATCCTCCTCATGGCATCATTGCCTAATATGCTAAGGCTATTTGGAGAAGATGGGGGTTTTAACATGGAGGTTTGATCACAAGGGAGGTTAGGATACCGAGAGTAAACAAAGACGTATCAAAAGAAAGAAACTAAAAAATATCAACTCATTTCAAGTGTCATGAACCATTCATAGTTCTTGTTCAAAATGGAAGAAAAGGTCTATATCAAGTCGTATCAATGCGAGATCAATGCTTTGAAGCTGAACTATTGGTTGTAACAATTAGAAGTTCATTTCAATATTCATCATATAGAGGAAGAATATAATATCTCACTTGCACAACTAAAATTATAGGATTATGCCCTATCCTGGAAGAAAGCTAGATGGAAACCTTGAGGCTAGAGGGAGATCCTCTAGTGACTAAGTGGGAGGACTTTAAAACCCTTATAAAGTCATAATTTACTCTATCGAGTATTTATAGGACTAGTGGATCTGGTGGCACTACTTCATGCAGAAGTAGGGTTAGATTTTATAGGAGTACACCACAGAATTTATAAAGATGGCCATAATTCTAGGTATCTACCCAAAGAACCAAGATGTTCTCCTCATGTATCTAGAGGTTTGACATAGCCATTTGTAGAAGCAAGTGATGCTAGTCAATCTCAAATTAGTGGATGAGGCTTGTATATAGGCATAGTAAATCAAGAACATAGGCCTGAAGAAAGGGAAGTCAAGTGGATCAAAGAAAAAGGAGCACTAGGATGCTTCTAAGTAGGGGAAGAAGAAGTGGAAAGGGGGGAAATGTAAAAATACAATAGACACAACACACTAGTGAAAGCATCCTAACAACAATTGCAACCATTGTTACTAACATCGACAGTCATATAAAGGAGAAGTATTAAAATTTACATCCAAAGATCAATAAAAAAAAAAAAAAAAAGATAATAAGATGAAGAATCTCATGGACAATGATTTGAGAAACCAAGTTGAAATCATCTTGGACATGGAAAAGAAGATCGCATGTACATCAGTGCAGAGGGTCAATATAGGGACTTTAAGGAGTTAAAGAAAAAGATTAATAAAGCATCAGTTCTAGCATTTTCAAACTTGCAACAACCATTCAAAGTGGAGACAAATGCAAGTGGGTATGTTATGGGAGTAGTAATGATGCAGGGAGGAATGCATATATGCTACAATTCTGAAGTATTTCATGGGGTAGTTTTTAATTACCCTACCTATGATAAGGAGCTCTATGCTCTGGTGAAATATATGAAGAAGTGGAAATGTTATTTGATGGAAAAGGAGACAATGATTCACACAAATCAATAGCCACTATAGTACCTACAAGCCTAGAGTAAGATATAACAAGCTAGATATTACAAGTGGATGGGGTTTTTATATTGGTTTCATTTAATGATCAAGTATAAGAAGGGTAGCACAAATAAATTGGCTGACATGATTTCAAGGCCACTTACATCAAGGATCACAACTTTGGGGAATTTGATGCACATGGTTCCATTCACCCATGATGCATATAGAGAGACATATTAAGAGGACAAGGACTTCATGGAGGTGTTTCAATAGTTGTAGAGCAAGAGTCATGTCTACAATGGTGACTAACACAATTGACTAAGTTCTCTAGGATGGGTTACTCTATAGGCTGGATAAGTTATGTGTTCCTAAAGGTGAGCGATTGTAGCTAATTTGAAAGGCTCACACCTCCACAGTTGAAAGGCATTTTGGTGTAGGGAAGCCTTAGTGGCCAATGTGCATAGATATGTGTATTAGCCCAAGATGTAAGAATAGGTAGCTAGGTTCATAATAAGATTCATGTTTTGTTGTACTAGTAAGCATAATAACAGGAAACAGGGTTTATATCACCCCTTACCTATACCCACTTTTCCTTGTAAAATAATTTCCATGAACTTTATGGGAGGATTCTGAAAAAACAAGTAGGGAATGACTACTTATTCGTGGTATTTCATAGGTTCAACAAGATGTGTGCTATGATGCATTGTAAAAATACCATTAGTGGGAAAGAAGAATACCATTAGTGGGAAAGAAGTAATGAATTTGTACTTTCGATAGGTCTAGGTGCACTTTGGGATAGCAAGGAGAATCATTTTAGGTAGGGACAAGATTTCTTAGTGCATTTTGGACTACACTATGGGAGAAGATGAACATGAGTTTAAAGAGGTGTACAACATTCCATCCATGGAAAATTTTAGGGTCGAATTTTGGCCCTTGGGATAAATTAAGGGGTTTTATATTTTTATGGGGCGAATACTTTGTATCATAGTACATTGTTACAAATCGCCTCAAATTTATTTTATAAAAAAAATAGGTATGGAGGTTACCCCACCTTATTTTAAAGGGGAGGGTAAAAAAATTAAACTTAGCCCTTGAAATTAGGAGTTACAATCTTCCATTTGCCCTCATTTTCAAGAAAATGTATTTATGATAGTTATAAATAAAAATATAAATACAGTGGAGGTATGGTAAATAAATAAAAGCTCTTTTAACTTACTCCAAAGGTATGGTAAATAAATAAAACCTCTTTTAATACTTCAAAGGTATGGTAAATAAATAAAAAACCTTTCTACATTTAGTCCATAACCCTCTTTCTATTTAAGAAGGCTCAAAAAAGAGGTTTTATTTAATTGAATCTTATGGGCCAAATGCCATATTTATAAAAAATATATGGTAAATTAATAAAAATATAAATAAATGAAAGGTATAGTAAATAAATCAAACATTTTTTATATTTACTCCATAAGACACCTTATATTTACAAACACTCAAAAAATGTGTTATATTTAGGTGAAGTCTATGGGCCAAATACCATGGGCCAAATTATTATTAATACCATGCAAAAAAACATTATTAACCCTAATACTAGTATTAATAAAAATAAAGATGGCACATGGTATTGACCCATGGTATTCACATGGAATGCAACCTATTTAAAAGGGGGAATTAAACTAGCATAGATCCATCTTTACTCTAGATAAAATATCCTGATATGCAAACTAACATAGAGTGAAAAAATATTTGATCCGTCTCGGGGCTTGGTTGATCAAGAGTAAAAATGGATCTTGTAATTTAATGTCACTTACACATTTTAACTTGGTTTTAAAAAAAAAAAAATCAATTATTAATTTTATTAATTTTTATAAATTACTAATAGTAGTTTTTAAGCTGCAGGTTTATAATAACCCATGGTAATACAATGGTATTCATGTGAGCATAAACTATTTAAAGGGGAAATTCTATTAGCTTAGATTCATATTTCATCCCTATAAGAGTGGTAGATGTGGAGTTAAGATGGATATAGGTTTTTTTTATGATAATGAAGATATTAAATAGACTTAGGAAATTATATTGTAAAAAAAATCTTAAGGTGAATGGTTAAAGCTACATTTAGTCACTTCACAAAATTTAGTAAAAAATACTAATATCTCCATTAATATTTCCATTAATATTGGTTTTTCTGATTTAACAAAAAAAATTCAAAACAATGAAATCTTAACTCTTTCCGCATCACCCTTGCAGAAGAGAGATAGTCGCTGCCCAGATTTCCCACCATTTCTCAAACATTCTCAATATGATATCTTCATGAAAAATTTAAGGTACTGATCTTGGATTAGTTGTTTGAAAAATATGCTCATTTGTACAACCTTTTATCTTCTCTGCTATTCTTAGTTTGTTCTAATGATCTATAAGGGTTGGGTCACTATACCATATTGTCCTAAAAGGTGGAGATTCTCCACCAAAAAGGAAATTAATCCACATGTTACAATGCTCTTAGAAATGGCATGAAGGTAGTGAATTATGCTAATAATAAATTTAGATTGGGAGATACATAATTAAATTTTATTATTTAATTGAAGATTTCAAATTAAAATAATAATAAATCTACGTTTATATATCTATAGATTGATTGGAAGGCTTATACAACAGTCACTTCTTTCCATTATATCCCCTTCAGGATTTTGGGGTACCTACTACTTCATTATATTATATATTTGGGGCTTGCTACTTGTTGGCGTGTTGGGGTAAACAAACTTGATGTGTTTTTTTTGTTTTTGTTTTTGTTTTTTTTTTTTTTTTTTATCTCACATTGGAGTCTATGGCATAGAAAGAAATTGATAGCTTGGCAAAAGTGGTAGAGAAAACATTAATCTCTCCTACCATGACAAACATGGCCACTAAAACTTGCAACATTGTTTGTAGGAAGTGAAAAGTTTCTTTTTTCCAAACATGTATGTTAGTATATTACAATTTAATGAATATGTTTTATTATTATCATATATGGTTTCGTACTTTAACAAAACATTCACCAAGACTTCACATTGTTTTATTATTCAGTGATATATTTTCCAAGATCTTACAAGATTTCATAATTCAGTGAAAGATTCGCCATGACTTTACAAGATAATATAATCTGGTGAGAGATTCTCCAAATATATATA